>VZSC01008111.1:82277-101294 GCA_013398225.1 Steatornis caripensis | reverse complement strand
GGGGGGGGGGGGGAGCTGCCCGCGCCCCGCCGCCTCCCATTGGCTCCGCCGCCCGCTCATTTGCATACCGCCGTCTACGAAAGGCCGCGCGGAGGCGCGCAGGGGCGCAGACGACGGCGGCGGAGGGCGCGCGGAGCCGCGTCCCGCGCATCACCGCGCCGTCCCGGGTACCGCCCCGCGCGAGTGCCATGAGCCCCCTGCGGCTGCTGGCCGCCGCCGCCTGCCTGCTGGCCCTGTCCCGCTGCAAGACGGTGAGGTACCGCACCGACGAGGAGGGCGCGCCGGGCACGGTGATCGGTACGCTGGCCGACGAGATGCCGGTGAAGGCGCCGGGGGAGATGAGCTTCCGCCTGATGAGGCAGTTCAGCAACAGCTCGCTGGTGCGGGTGCGGGAGGAGGACGGGCAGCTGAGCATCGGCGAAGCGGGGCTGGACCGGGAGCGGCTGTGCGGGCAGGCCCCGCAGTGTGTCCTGGCCTTCGACGTGGTGAGCTGCTGGCGGGAGCGCTACCGCCTGGTGCACGTGGAGCTGGAGGTGCGCGACATCAACGACAACGCGCCACGCTTCCCCCGCACCCAGATGGCACTGGAGGTGTCGGAGAGCGCCGCACCTGGCACCCGCCTCCCGCTGGAGGTGGCCGTGGATGAGGATGTGGGCTCCAACTCCATCCAGAGCTTCCAGGTCTCCCTCAACAGCCACTTCGGAGTGGAGGCGCAGACGCGGGCGGATGGGGCACGCTGTGCCGACCTGGTGCTGCTCCAGGAGCTGGACCGCGAGCGCCAGCCCTCCTACACGCTGGAACTGGTGGCCAAGGACGGCGGCAGCCCGGCACGCTCGGGCACGGCCACCGTGCATGTCCACGTCCTCGACGCCAACGACAACAGCCCTGCCTTCCCCCAGGGCTCAGTCACAGTCGAGCTGCCTGAGGACGCACCACCCGGCTCCCTGCTGCTTGACCTGGATGCTGCTGACCCTGACGAGGGCCCCAACGGTGAGGTGGTCTACACCTTTGGCAGCCAGGTGCCCCCCGAGGCGCGGCGGCTCTTTCGCCTTGACCCACGCTCAGGCCGCCTCACGCTGGAGGCCGCCGTGGACTACGAGCGCACCCGCACCTACGAGCTGGACGTGCGTGCCCAGGACCGTGGTGCCAGCCCCCGCACCGCCACCTGCACCGTCATTGTGCGCCTCACCGATGTCAATGACAATGCACCGCACATCAGCATCAGCGCCCTCCGTGGCGCCGCCAGTGCCGCTGGTGTGGCCTACGTCAGCGAGGCGGCGGCCAGCGAGAGCTTCGTGGCCCTCGTTAGCGCCTCAGACCGTGACTCGGGGGCCAATGGGCAGGTGCGCTGCAGCCTCCGCGGCCATGACCACTTTGCCCTGCAGCGCGCCTATGAGGACAGCTACATGATCGTCACCACGGCGGCACTGGACCGCGAGCGCATCCCCGAGTACAACCTCACCGTGGTGGCCGAGGACCTGGGCTCACCACCCTTCAAGACCGTCCGCCAGTACACAGTGCGAGTGAGCGATGAGAATGACAATGCTCCAGTCTTCGCCAAGCCCCTCTATGAGGTGGCCGTGCCAGAAAACAACCCCCCAGGTGCCTACATCACCACCGTGGTGGCCCGCGACCCCGATCTTGGCCACAACGGTAAGGTCACCTACCGTCTCCTGGAGACGCAGGTCATGGGGGCCCCCATCTCCACCTACGTCTCAGTGGACCCTGCCACTGGCGCCATCTATGCCCTCAGGACATTCAACTATGAGATCCTCAAGCAGTTGGACCTGAGGATCCAGGCCACTGATGGAGGCTCCCCACAGCTCTCCAGCAGCACCCTTGTCAAAGTGAGGATGGTGGACCAGAACGACAACCCTCCCGTCATCATCCACCCTGTGCTCACCAACGGGACGGTGGAAATCGGCGTGTCCAGCAAGACCTCTCGTGACTCTCTGGTGGCCCAGATCAAAGCTCGAGACGCAGACGATGGGGCCAATGCTGAGCTCACCTTTGCCTTCCTGGAAGAGCCCCAGCAGGACCTTTTCACCATCAACCCAAGTAATGGGGACATTGTGCTGAGGGGTGACCTCTCTGAAGATCTGGGACAGCTGTTCAAGGTCATCCTCACTGTGACAGACAACGGCAGACCCCCCCTGGCCACAACCGCCACAGTCAATTTCCTGGTGACGGCCACTGCTCCTTCCAGTATCCAGGAGATAGCCAAGCCCAGCTCCTGGGAAGGAAAGGCTTTGCAATGGGACATCCCCCTGATTGTGATCATTGTCCTGGCGGGCAGCTGCACCCTCCTCCTGGTGGCTATAATCACCATCGCCACCACCTGCAACAGGCGCAAGAAGGGGAACGAGATCAAAAACAATGCTTCCTTGAAGGAGCAGATAGACATCTCCCACCTGGAGAAGGGCCGGCAGGAGGAGGGCGGACAGAGGGGGAACGTATTTGAGGTACGAACCTTTCCCAGCAAAACCTCTTTCACCAGCCCCGACCCTTCTCCAGCTGCCGAAGAGATCTCCACTGCTGAGAGCGGCAGCGACAGCGCTTGCCTCTACGAGGGTCAGAAGAGGCTCAGAGGACCGAGCGGGGAGGTAAGATCCCAATGTGGGGAAGGGGATTGGAAGGTGGGGGTGGTCTCAGAGGATGTGAATTGCAGAGACCCGGTTCTGATGTCGATGTACCCTTCACGACTTCCCCTTTCACCTCTCCTTTGATCCTCCCACCCCAGCAGGGTTTCGCCGCTGCTCCAAGCTACAGCAAGGAGCCTGCTCCCCCGGTGGCCATTTGGAAGGGGCACTCGTTCAACACCATCTCTGGCCGAGAGGCAGAGAAGTTCAGTGGCAAAGACAGCGGCAAAGGTGACAGCGATTTTAACGACAGCGACTCGGATATCAGCGGAGATGCCCTGAAGAAAGATCTCATCACGCACATGCAGAATGGTAAGGACTCAGCCCCTGCTCCTCGCTGGCCCCTCCCGACAGACAGACGGGTGGATGGGGCCGTGGACAGAGGGACTCATCCCTGAGGCACAGGGATTAAGCAGGGCAGTTGGAGGAAGAAACCTGATGCTCCCTGACTCAAACTCCCTTTCTCTTTGCAGCCAGCTGTTAGATGGTGGTTCCTCTCTGCACTGAGCACCCAGCAGAAATCAGCAGATGCTGGAAGTATTGTAGGACTGGGTGTTTTTTCCCAAAAAAAAGAGCTTCCTTTAAAGTTAGGACTGTGAGGAGTGTCCCCAGCAAAATGACATAACCTTCCCAAGCGTGGTTTTCGCTGTGCTGCAGAGCATCGCCTCCTGACTCCGACCGTCAGCACCTTGAATCATCCCATGACTGATAACTCTGAGGATTACAAATGATGTTGATTTATTCCTGCAGTAATGACAGGTTTCTCCTTCTCTCTCTCCCTTTAGGTCTGTGGGCATGCACGGCTGAGTGCAAGATCCTGGGCCACTCGGACCGCTGCTGGAGCCCCTCCTGTGGCCGAGCCAACCCTCACCCCTCTCCCCATCCTTCGGCACCTCTCTCCACCTTCTGCAAGAGCACGTCCTTGCCCAGGGATCCCCTTCGCAGGGACAACTTTTATCAAGCCCAGCTGCCCAAAACAGTGGGGCTTCAGAGCGTCTACGAGAAAGTGCTGCACAGGGACTTTGACCGGACGATCACGCTCCTCTCCCCGCCGCGCCCTGCACGGCTCCCTGACCTTCAGGAGATTGGGGTGCCCCTCTACCCAGCCCCCTCGACTAGATACCTGGGTCCCCAGACTGACACGACTGAGAAGGTGTAGCCTGACACACTCCAGGCCCGAGTACACACGTCCCTGCACGCACATGATTAGGTCACTCCCAAGAGCCTTTAAGTTATTGACCAGATCCGGTGTCGTACATGTAAATATGCAAGATGTGCCTTAAAAATGAAGTCGTTGGGAAAAATTTCCAATCACGTCCGTACTGTTTGATATTTGCAAACAAAAGAAAGTTGTTTGTAGTTAATGTAATTTTTATGAAATGTGCAGTATTTAATTTTTTTTTTCATATTTTCTACATTGGGGTGTGGTTTTTTTGCTTTCAGTTCGCCCATGGCCTGCCATTTTTTGTAGTGTTTTTAACCTGTACATTGTGTAATGTAATGTTTGTACATATTGAAAATTTGTTATATTTTTATATAATAAAAGCTTAAAAAATGGGAATTCTTGCCAAAGGAACTGTCTGAAAGACACAATAATAATGATTAATAATAATATCCTGAATATGTAGAACCTTGTAAGGGAAATTCCTCTTTCGTGGTGTAATAATAACCCGAGCAACCCAGTGTACTGAGAAGTTTGCCTTGCCAAATGTGACTTGTATTTCTTGAGTCTGTGGTCAACTTAAATGTTATTTAATTGCCTTTGCTTCCTGTAATCTGTGTCACTGATAAACACTAATAAAGGTTTTGTGATGTGTTGGAGAGATCTGTTCATGGATTTCATGCTTCGGAGCGTAGAGGTCTTTACAGGTCAACAGAAGTATTTTGTGCAGGGAAATGCAGTGGGGAGAAGCATGAACGATGCTACTTTTACTCTCGCCCATCCTTCATCTCCGGCAATAGCTCACTGGACATTTAGCCCTAGAGATTTTAATCATGCAGGGTGGGAGGGAGGGCTGCATGACGGAGCTGGCCTTTGCTTTTTTTTTTTGTCTGAGGTGTTTAGCCCCGTCCTTCGTTGGTGGGAAGCAGTGTAATTTTAGTGAAGCAAACAAAACTATGTCTATCAGCTGAAGTGTTCATGCTGTGCAAATACCTTTGCATCAGCAGCCACTCCAGCACTTTGCTTTCTGATCTGGCTGAGAAGATGATTTGAGTCAAGCTGCATAGGTATGTGCTTAAGCGTTTACCCCTCATTAAGGCAGCCTTACTAAAGGACAGTAACTTGCATTTCTGTACATATATTTATACACCAAGAGAAAGGATAGGTTTATATTTGTGCATAAAACAGAGAAAGAATAGGCGTTGATTATGTTGCGATTGTCTGTGCTACATATTTTGCCTCCTGCTAGAAATGACAAAGGCGTGAAAAAAAAATCTCATAGAACTTTGAAATTCCCTCCCCTCAAGGTTTCGAGTTAAAAGCAGATCTCAAATCCCTCTGCTGAAATCACATATAGAATAGGATTGAATGAAACAAACTAAGCATGAGCACTCCCTTCTGTGTTCAAAAAAATGTTTATAACAGAGATAACACTTACATTGGAGTTTTAATATTGGATTGAACTTTTCCAAAAGGAAGAACTGCTACTCACTGGGGAGCATACACTTTTGCGTTTTGTACAAATCAAGAATCCAGCAGATGCACAAGACAAAGCTTTTGTCTTTTATCGTGAATTCTTCAACTATATGTCTAATTAGCATGGTACATACATATATAGAAGATGACTCACAAAGAAAATATAAAGCCTTCTTAGACATAAGCAGGCCCTATTAGACTTTGTGTCTCAAAATGTAAGTAAAAAACTGTATCCCACCTGCATGCCCCTTCACCGACAGAATCTCCCTTTCTGCCCCACCTTCCAGCTTTCTCAAGACCACGTAGCAAGAACGACAGAGCCAGACCGAGTTTTCATGCACACAAGGGCTGATTTTTAACAGGGGCTTCATAAAAGCCTCTGCACGAAGATTTGTGGTGGGAACCAAGCTTCAGAGTCTGTGCTGTAGTGCACATACTTGAAGGGAATTGAAATCAGGCTGATGCAAGACTCAACTGGGAAGCAACGTCTGTAATACAGCTTTCATAGTCTGGAAAATAGGTGAGCATCTCTGGCGATTCATCTAAACTTGGTAGTAAAAATCATAATGCATCTAATGAACTAAGAGGGCCGTCTTGGTTAAATTTAGAGCTGAAGTCAGGGCTGGAGGGTTGGTACTGAGAAGGAAGGCTGGGAGTCTCCCTACCGGCTAATCATCAGTGATGCAGAGCAGCAAGCCTGTATATGAAGTAATTAGTCATAACTCTGAACGCGGGGAGGGAAATGCTCTCCGTCAAAAAAGCAGGGCAGTCCCATAAGCTGGCGCTTTGTCATCTAGTTTGAGAGCTTGGGATATGTACTGCAAGACCTCCACAGCAAGTCCCTAGGCTGTCCTGGAGCAGGCTGGCAGGACATAGCCACAGCCGAAGGGCAGTTCATCACCTTGGGTTGAGGTGCCAAATTCATGCTGTTGCCTGCAACAGAGCCTGTGCGCTTCTATGGGTGGATTGATGCTCATCGCTGCCTAACCAGCAGTTCAGGCCACCCCAATGTAAAGCAGTCTTGAAATGGGGGGAAAATAAAGTCACCTGTTCCCATTCTCAGAGCAGCTTTCAGCAGCAAGCAGCCGCAGTCCAGTTGGGGTCTGGGATCTGTCTGGTCTGGGGTCCGACATGCTGCCAGTAAAATGTGGGATTCACCCTCTCAGCATTTAAATCTGAGACAGTCACTTCGCAGGGGCTCTCTGGTTGGTGGAAAGTTATGGGCCTCTTCTGAGAGCTTCTCGTCTTGGCTTGGAGGCAAACAATGGGGACAGCTCAGGTGAATCACTGAAGCTCCTGATCTTCCCTTTGCCTGTAAGGACACGGGACAGCAGCCCAGACTCCTTTAACTTTTCAATGCCTAAAAGTAGGTGAGGGAAATCCCCAACCTCCGTCAGATAAGAGCATACATCATCCGAAGCGCAGGTGAGTGGAGAGGGGAGCCCAAGGCCCAGCTCCTGGGCAGGGCCCCATGAATCAATCGTTTGCTCCATCGATGCTATTTCTCTGTTTATGTCCTAGTTCTTTCTTTTAATTTTTGATTAACATAACTGAGATTTTTGCTAATGTACTTCAGAAATTAATGCAGATCCATCAACTAAATTCCATTTATTTGCCAAGCCTGGTGTGGCATCAGCCCTGTGTCACAGGCAGGGGAAGAGACTGTGCGACCACACAACCTCTTTGTCGTAGAGGTTGCCCTCTCCTGCCTGCCTTTCCCCGGCTCAAGGGGCAGAGGTGAGGAGGGGGAGCAGATACGCGGGACTGGAGACAGCACTCTTTCACTGAGCCAGCATTAATTCCACCGCACAAACTGGCTACAGAAGCTGGAGATCACAAAAGCCCTAACACGGAGCTTGATTATGCTCCTGCAGAAGTTTCTGGTAGTCACCTACAATGGAGCAAAGCACCCTTGGCTCCCTTCACAGTCAGTGGAGAGAAATAGGCACCTTTAGGACATGAATCATCCCCTCGTGAATCAGTCAGCTAAAATAGGTCTGGGGTATTGCACCCAGAAGTCCCCCCTCCCTCCCTACATGCAGCCTGTAAAGGTTGTAGATGTTTGTACTGTGGACATCCAGCATCTGGTGAAACGAATCTCACCCTACGTGCTTTCAAACACTGCCAAGCAGCTTGCTGCTAGCAACTGCCACGAGACCATCTGATCTCAGCATGCTGAGAGTGTGGCAAAATGAGGGAGCTGTAACCAAAATTGATTAGATGAAGGTGAAGATACCCAGTAGCATCAAGCCAGGCCATTGGAGGCCAGCAGACTCTCAGCTGGGTGCGAGAGTCTGATTTCTCTGGCATCAAGGGAGAGGACGAAAAGACAGAAGAGGGTAATTCCCACAGCCTCTTTTCCAGGTCTACCTGCGCAGCCATGAAGATGTTGCTGCAATACCCAGGACACACAGGAGTGATGCTACAGCAGCACTGCCACAAAATGCTGTGTCTCCTGAGTGTCCCAGAGATGTTCTGGGACTGTGGGCTTGCAACTGCCACGCTGGAGACCTTGGGCAGATACCCCAAGATTTTAATTGTTTATATTGTTTTATTTTTTTAGTTGTTAATAAATTAATTTTCCCAAAGTCAAGTCTGTTTAGCCTGTCACAGTAATCGTTAGGTGATCTCTCTATGTTTATCTTGAACCACAAGCTTTTTCATCTGGTTTTCTTCCCCTGTTCTGTGGAGGAGGGGGAGTGAGTGAGTGGCTGGGTGGGGGTGTCTGGCTGCTGGCCAAGGGCAACCCACCACATACACCAGGGAAACAAGATCCCAGAGATGTCTTCAGCGGCGCTTTAGCCAAAAAAATTACATCAAATTCCCACTGACCTTCTCTTCTCTCCTGTGCCTCTTGAATGCCTTCCAGGCTGTTCTGTGTTTCGTGATGTGTGGTGGACCCAAACATCACTGTGAGGTGCCTAATTCTGGTTTCTGCAGTGCGTGCTCTAGAAGCAAAAGTCCATCAGAGGGACAGAGAGACACAATCAGAAGAAGAAAGGACAGCAGCTTCGTCCCTTCATCTGTTACACTCTTCTCCCTCCCACTCACAGTGAGAGAAAGATAAAAAAAGCAAGGAGTTTGGGGGGAGAGGAGAGAGGGACCCACATGATGTGGGACTAAGCTGTGTAGAGGCTGCAAACACACAATGGTTTTGGAGGACAATCCCCAGCAAAATAACCAATTTCATTTATGCACAGAGGACCCTTAACTTGTCTCATCCTCTCTTTTTATTTAAAATATATCCACTGGATTTGGCAGAAATTCAAGGCTCTTGACCTTCCAAGAATCCTACAGCAGACACTGAAAGCAGGTTTAGTGGACAGCTAGCTAGAGAACAGCACAAAGAGGCACTTCCATCGACCAAGATCTTAAAATTACTTTTGCCTACAAACCTGCTATTGCCTGAACCGCTGCATGTGGGACAGCAGCGCTGGGCATCCCATCCCCAGCTCTTTGCTGCAGCTTACGGATAATAATTCACCGAGTTCTCCTCCCTCCCCAGACTTTAATTTCACTGCTGTACCAAAGACGTGCCTCCTCCCTCCCTTGGGGGCTAGACCATTTCAGAAATGGGTTTCAGCCAGGGCTGGCAGCCTGCTGTAACCTTTGCCTGTTTGAGTAATGCACGATCACAAGAGATCTGAGATGCCTCCGAACACACCACTTGGCAGGATGTTAATTAAAACAAAGTAGCACTACCTCTACCGTTCACAGGGCCGTGGCTCAGAGCACTTTATGAACGCCCAGGAGCTTCAAGTTCGTGTTCAAGTTCAAGGCCACACAACACATCTGTGAAAAAGCTGGGAGTAAATCCAACTCTTTTTGTTTACATATTGGCATATGCCCTGGCATATAGAATGAATCTCAGGACAAGACCAACCACAAGCACCGTAGACTGGCGGCATGGGAAGGTAGAAAAATTGCTTCCAATCACTTCACTTGAAAGGGAAAGCGCGTCCTGCCTCCATCCGATCTCGCCTGCACCAGCAACAAACCATCACTGTCCAAACTGCCTTTGTGAAGGTCCCTGCAGTCCCTTGCTCTGCTGTCAGATGATAACAAAGAGGTTCAGTCTGTCGCTTCCAAATTCACGGCTCCTTTGGGCTCCGGGATGACCTGGGTTCTGCTTCGCTTTCACACCCTGACATGACCTGGGTTTTCTTAGCAGTTATTTGTTTTTATTTATTTAACTGCGTAAACTGATTATCCATCTAACAACTTTAATCAATTACATGTGGCAAAGAACTTCTCTGCAACTTAATTAGCAAAGTTCTTCCCTGACCTAGCAATATCTGATTGCATCATGTAAGAGCTCAACTTTGAAATGGCAACACAGTTCATTAAAAATAACTAATAGCTGCAGGGCTTAAAGATGTAAATGTTCATTTTCTTAATGAGAAAAAAAAGGGCATGCAGACTCTACCTGTCTATATTCATTATACTGTGTCCACATGGGATGACTCACATTTGCAAAACTCAAGTTTAATTAACATGCTTATTTTTACAATGATATTTCTCATTATAATAAATTAAATGTTTAAACAGCCAGTGCAAACATTTTGATCCAAGACAAAAACGCTTGCACAGTGCTAGCTTAAGCATTTAATTTATTATAATCCTTTCCATAACAAATGCCTTAGAAGTTGATTTTTTCGCTGTGAAAGGCTATTAGTATTATTTCCTCTGGTAACGTTTAATCCCAGACANATAATCCTTTCCATAACAAATGCCTTAGAAGTTGATTTTTTCGCTGTGAAAGGCTATTAGTATTATTTCCTCTGGTAACGTTTAATCCAAGACAATCAAAAATGGAAGGCGTGAACAAAATTGGACTGGAAGCAATGATGATAAATGAGATACAGCGAAGGAATCTGCCTCCGCCGGTAGCTGCGCCGGGGCCTGCAGCTGGTGCCAGCTCTGCGGCGAAGCTGCGCCCTGGCAGGCCTCCTTGTCATTAGGAGCTCATACACCAATTAATCAAAGCGCGTCGGCTAATCCAAAGCGCGTTCGCTCCCCAAGAGCGTTCACCCCGACCCCATCCTCCGCCCTCCGGCGCCCCCGGGGTGGGGGGTCTTTCCGAAGGTCTCCTTCCAGTCGGGGCTTGCTCCCTTTTAAACCAACCCTCCAGAATTTCCCGGCCGGGGAAGGGGGATGGATGTGGGCCGTGGGGAGCGGCCAAGGCCCTCCGGCAGCCCCGCAACCCCCGGCCGCCGCCAGCGGCTCCGGCCGGGCCCGCCGCTAGGTGGGGGTGCGGGTCCGGCAGAGGCCGGGGCAGGGCCCCGGAGCGGGCCTGCTGAGGCGGGAGGCGAGGAGGGGGGGGCGGATTTGGGAAACGTCGGTAGGAAGTGCAAGCAGCGGATCCGGGAGCCTCCAGCACCCTCCGCCGTGAAAGCGGAGCGGGAGGGGGTTACGCTACAATCGTGATGTCTCGAGAGGTTTGGGAGCTCTCTGGTTAGGGCCGCGCCTTGTTTCCGTGGCGTTCCCAGCGCGCGAGTTGGTGCGGGATAGGAGGCTCGGCCATGGCACGGGCGGCCGGGGTGCACCCACTCCAACAGGGGTCAGCTGCTCGTTTCTGAAAACGTAAAAAGCTTCTGGCCCAGCTCCTGCACGGCCAGGGCCTTTGGGGCAAGCTGGGACGGGGAGGGTGTGCTTCGCCCCTCGGTGTAAATTCACCCAAGGCGGTATTATTCTCCAAAGGGATGCCCACTGAGCGGGCTCCATAGGCTCCCATCCAGGACCCGGATTGGGATGCGAGGCAGGGACAGCAGGGCATGGCGGGGCAGGCCAGGGGCTCCGCGGAGGCACGGGGAGAGCAAGAAGGGATGCTCAGCCTGGCTGGGAGCTGGGAGCCAGCCTCCATCCAGCTTTCCCTGGATTTGTGCTCCTGGGACACATCTCCTGCACCTCCTCGGGAGAAATTTCCACCATTGAGTTGGGGTGGTGTTCGCAGAAAGAAATGGACCAGGAGGCAAATTCCTCTCAAAGTGGTCGGAGAGGAGAAGCCTTGCAAGGGACAAAGCCAAGGCAGGGTCATACAATCAGGTGAAAAGAGCCCATGTGTTCAATGCCCCCCCAAGCCGCCCCGAGCATCTAGAAGAACACAAGGTAATGAGCTGCCTGGGCTGGGGGCAGGCATGCAAGGACCCACTGTGGGTCACAGAATCACAGAATCACAGAATGGTAGGGATTGGAAGGGATCTCTGGGTCCCCAGCATAAAGCCACCGGCATCCCCTGCCGCCATCTCACCCTTGCATCCAGGAAAGCTTCCACCCTGGCTTGGTGGCCTGAAACCAATGTCTACTGACCGTAGCTGTACAGGATATTTCGGGGATGCTGAAAAGTTAGCCTGTAAGTCACTCCAGTTTACTACGTAATTCCAAAGTATATAATTGGAATTAATAAATAAAGCCCTCTAGGGGATCTCATTACACTGTGAAGTGCATTAGCGAAGCACAAGTTGTCAATCAGTTTAGCCAGTTGACAAGCTAGAAACCAGTCGACGGTCCAGGCAGAGCCAAATCAGCAAAGCAGAAATCTCTCCTGGATTTACCTCGGATGAATGAACGCGACAGTGATTTTTTAAAGAAATGGGCACTAAAACATTCATGGACAAATTACCAAGTCTCCCCAAACCACTGAATTAGATTCAGGGGTTGCTCACGGTCTGACAAACGTCCTGCCAGAAGGCACCCATTTATTTTTCGTCACTTGCTACTTGACAAATTGCTGCATTCACAAAAACTCAGCGGATTAATAAACTGATCCCACTGCTTAACTAATTGCGAAAAGCCAAAAAGTGATTTGAGTAGTATGATGGTCATTACAGAAATATTCACTGATTGAGGACACAACAATTTCACCTCGGAGGGCAGCTTTATGTAGGCCACAAAGTGCCCTGGGTATTTCTTAGAGTCCTCGAGTTTATTCATATATTATTTCCGCGGATATTCAGTATAATTTTCCAGCAGGCAAGAAACTGGGGCTTCTGTGTACGAGTTTCATCTGCTCAAAATGTGAAAAAGTATAGATCCCCTTAGCACATTCTGCTACAGTAGAAGCAAAGTGTAAAAGAAAAATTCCAAATATGTAGATTTAAAAATAAAAACACAGAACTCTTGCCTCCCTGAAAGGGATTTGAAAAAAAAAAAACCCAAACCAAAAACTGGGATACAGATAGGTCTAGACTTTAATTGTCGAGTTGCCTAAGAAGAATCATTGGCCTGAGGTCATTTTAATCAGGTTGCATGTCAGCTTGCAAAATCTCCAAATTAGCTTACAGCTCCGGGAGAGAAAGATGTTTTTCTTGCCTGAAGAACGCAAACAGATTGTTGTGACATGTTCTCAGTCATCATGACAGATCAGATCCCTGCTTTGCGCTGCAAGCCGGCAGAGAAGTCAGCCACTCCGTCGGAGATTTGGGCGTCTCCCAATTTGTCAGAGCCAGGGATGGAGTTTATAGAAATCCTCCTGAAAGTGAGGTTTATGTGCAAAGACTCTGATAGAAGAGATTGACCTTAATTGGGAAGCAAGTTTCTTTCACATTTTTTAACAACCTCCAGGCCTTCCTAGCAGTCTGATGAAAGGGAAGTTGTGAAAAGAAACAATCTGTATTTATGCAGCAGGAACTATCATATCCTGAGCTGCGCAGAGAATGACAAGAAACCGACTCATCCTTTTGAAAAACGGATTAATTTGCCGTCTTCTTCCTGAGTTTGTAAAAAGTAAGGCTGTGGGTGGATTTCAAACCAGGCTGAGTACTTTGGTTAGATTTACGGCAGGCTCTGAGCTGGTGTGAGGCTCTGCACATCGCTGTGGAGCAGTTGACCTGGGATGGTGTCCGTCCCAGGGTGTCCTCAGCCTACGTGTCTAATTCGGTCCCTTGGCTCTAGCACATTTGGATGCTTTTTTCATTTCTTTTTTACTTCTCCATGTTCAGCTTTTCATCTGCATCAGCAAATGGCTCCGATGGGATCACAGGAGGAAGAGGAACCAAGAGGACAGGAGCAGGAGTGGTGACTTGGTTTCATCCTGATGACCAGAGGAAGAGGCAAGAGCATCATGACAACTGGCTGATAACGGAACACATCTCACCTGTCTGGTGTCCCCCAAAAGTCTGCACCTGAACCAGCAACCAGCAGTGTCTCGTTCACAGGAAGAGGGAAAGAAACAGGTATCTCCAAATGGAGAGTCCTCTGACTTCTAGCTGCTGCCTCTTTCTCTTAACTAGTTCAGCACCCGAGTTAGGGAAAACGAATCTATCTGTCCCTGGTAGCGGCCAAGGGCTCAGTATTGCCTGCAGCTGGGAAAGGACGCAGGCAGAAGCAGGAGCCCTCTCCTGAGACCCTGGCACGCTGCAAACATAGGTGCACGCCTGGGCAGAGATGGACCTGGGACCGCTTTGCAGAAACAGGAGAGGATGTGATGTGCAGACGGCGCTCATGCTTTTGCCATGAAGGAGCCATCCTGAGTAGCTGACGTAAGACCTCCAGGCCTTTAAAATTGAATGGGACAAGACAATGAGGGATCTCTCTGTCAGGACAAACCCGGCAGCAGCAGAAGAGACCGTATTTCCCTGTCCCCGCTTTTTCCTTCTGTGATGCTGCAAGCCAAGAGAAGTCACAACCGTGTGTCTCTGGGTAGAAGCTGACAATTTCTTTCTCCCAAAGGCCTCCGCATTGACAGCAGAAAAATCTTCATCTTCCCTGTTGTATGAATTTGAGGACTTCTTTTTTTTTGTTGTTCCCTGGCTCCCTGCCATAAACCCTGGTGGGACCCCGGCGCAAGCCGGCAGCGCCACACAACCCAGATGTCAGCAAACCATTAATCCCAAGGGACAGACCTCTGGGGTGAGATTCCCGCTGCAACTTCTCCAATTAGACGGCTTACCTCCTGCTTTGCCTCTGCTTTAGCCATTTTGGACCTAACATATTTTATTGTTCAGCCTCCTAGTTAAACAGCTGGGAAGCTCCGGACGTAAGCACGCAGAGATTACTGGTTCAATAATAGTTGGGCATGTTGGCTTTACTTCGTTTTGCTAATAAAGCTGCGAAATAAAGCTGTTGACTCTTCTTTCATCAGCATCAGCCCCATGAGGCTCTCCCATGTCTCGCCTGGTGATTAGAGCAGGGGGCTGGGAACACAGGTCTGGAGTTCAGCCCTTAATGATCTGGCCGTTCAGTGTGCTTCACTCGGGGCTCTTGACCTCTTTGCACCTCGGCCAAGTCAGCTGTAAAACTGGCTGAAGGGTGGACCTCAGGGAAACCAGCCGCTGTGCCCCAGTTGTGCCTCAAGTCCAGGTTTCACGGGTAAGCACAGAATAAAAATCAACAACAATTTGAGTCTGCCGTGACCCAGCTCAAATGCCACGAGGACATCAGGCCTTGCCAGTGTGAACAGTGTCAGTCTCTGGGGTCCCCCATTACAGTGTCAGAGCAAATTTAAGTAGTGCCGCTGCGATTTGTGCTGCAGAGGAAAAAAAAAAAAAAAGGTGTTGCAGACACCAGGGCAAACAAGGCAATGTGGTGCCAGCTCTGGTACCCAGGTACATCAGCACCTGCAGCACCAAGCAGTGCTGGGAAAACCTGGGTGGCACGTGCCCATCCGGGTGGGGATGCAATCCCCCAGCCAGGGGGGAGCAGGGTCCCTGTTACTCTCTAAATCCCTGAGCTGCGAGACGGCCCACAGCCCGTCCCTCATCCAGGAAGGCTCCTCATGGAGAAACCAGCATGAACCATGCCAAGCACAGGAAAGTCCTAGTGCTCTCTCACACCAAGTCCAAAACCATTTCCAACCTTTCCCACGGCCAGGATGGCTGCAGCTGCTGGCAGCTCTGTTAGCACTCATTGCTCGATATATCAGAAGGAGATGAAAGGAGGAGCTCATGTCTGGTACAGCTTGTTTGCTGTGTAACACCTTCTAGGTACCATGGGGATGCAGAAGTCCTGCCTCAGCCATCTGACCCTGCCCAACATGTGTCTACTCACATGGAACATGGTGGCTTCTCTCCAAGTTTAGAGCAATCAAGAGCTTTTTTCCTTTTAAATGAGAGGTTGCAGGTCAGCCTTGGAGGTGGCATAAAGTAGGCAGAGCTGCCAAGCTGGCACTTCATGGGGGAGCAGTGGAGAAGGGAGACGCACCATCCCTTGGGATTTCAGCAGTGTGGGGTCGGCCTTGCAAGAGCTACTTGTCAGGGCNAGAGGTTGCAGGTCAGCCTTGGAGGTGGCATAAAGTAGGCAGAGCTGCCAAGCTGGCACTTCATGGGGGAGCAGTGGAGAAGGGAGACGCACCATCCCTTGGGATTTCAGCAGTGTGGGGTCAGCCTTGCACGAGCTACTTGTCAGGGCAGGCTTAGCAAAATGGAGCAAGAAACTGTTTCTAGGCAGAGCAAGAGCACCTGGGATCCAGTCAATCCAATCCTGTGGCAGGGCCATTCTTTCCCATGCTTTCTCTGCCACCTCCCATGCCTTCTCTGCCACCTCTGTGCAACCATGTGGAAATGAGACTCCTGAACCAGAAAGCTCTTCCTTGGGCATCAACAAGAGTCCCAGATGTACTTCTCCAGATATCTCAACATTATCCCACCTTGCACCATGAAGACATATCCAACCAAGCACAGACTTGGAAAGGGCCGAGGTTGAGAACTGTCTTACAAAGCCTTCTCCATACCAGGTACCTACCACTTACAACCCCAGCTGCCCTACAAAGTGTCCTTTAGTGTCTGGTGACCTGTAGGTGTGGAGAAGAGTCTGGCATGAGGCGTCTTCTGGAGCTGGGAAGGTGGGTGTTTGCACAGTGTTTCCACCGTACAACATGCTGGGATCAGTGCGGGTGACTGGGTGTGAGCCCAGACCTTCAGCGTACAACGGAGATCTCTGTTCTGGTGTAAGGATCCTTTCGCTGAGTATTTTCTATCCCTTGAGGGAAATATGCTAACAGGCTTTAAATAATTAAACAAATCGCATTGCAGGCAAACCCATGCATTATCCTCAGAAGGCGAGAGAAATGCTCAGTGCGTTACACCTTCCTCTGGCCTCTTCACACATTAACTAATTCATCGCACGAGGGACCACCCAGCTGCACCTCGACCACGGAGCAAAGGATGTGTCAGTCACCTCCATCTTTAAAACCAGTATTGCCACAGCTGGGAGCCAGGTTTCTTCAGCACGAACAAGCACAGGCAGTGGGGGAACAAAGCTCTTTTCATCAGGCCAAGCTTGTGCAGAGGACATCGTTCCCGCAGAGCTGCTTGCTGGTCTCGGCCGGGAAGGGCGGGCTTCCCTTACAGCAACGAGATGCTTTGGGGTAGCTACAGCCACCTCCTTGCAGGAGGGGGGAGTCAAGTGTGGTCACGACTGGGGTTAAGTTTGGCTTTCTGTGGGCAGAGACAAGGAAATCAGCTACCTTGAGCATTTCCTCTGAACCACCGAGGCCATGCGTGGTGGAGACCTTCAAAGAGAGGAAGGCAAAGCAGCTGTGAGGCAGTCCTCTCCCTCTAGCGTAATACTGCAGATCACTTCTCTAGCTCTCTGCAAGCTAACTCTCCTTCTTCCCCCAAAACTGCCTGGAGACAAGCCCTTACTGTCTCCTCCAGATCGTGCGAGGACAGGCAAGAAGCTTGAGGCAGCAGCCGTGAGGTCTGTCAGCAAGGGGAAAGCCTTGCCAAGCCCATCGTCAGCCCTCCCCGACGTCCCCCAAGTCCAGCGATGGGGCTGGGCTTCATCCCTGTGCTTGCAGGACCCCATGGAGGACAAACTAGTGGACAGAAACCACTGCCACCCCCTCTCCAGTTAGTCCAGTTTCACATAGTGGCATTTTCTGGCTCCTCAGCTCTCCTCCATGCCATGCACAGCCCAGAGCAGATGGAGCTTAAATTATTGAATAGTTCCCCCTCTTTGGGATTAGAGAATGCCATGGAAGTGGCTGCTCGTGGCAGCATGAGGAAAGCCCTAGGATATGAGGCTGTGCTGGGGGTCCTGGGGCCAGCCACAGCTGTGAGCCCCACAGCAGCCAGCTCGCTCGCCGTCCCTTCTCCCACCTCACTTGGCCTCCGTGTTCATGGGCTGCCATTCCTCCCTTCATACCTTGCTCTTCCAGGCTGTCCAAGGTGAAAAGTCCCCAGCTTTTTTCGTGCTGTTTCTCAAGCATTTGATCCTCTGAGCAGCCCACACCAGATATGCATGAAGACCCCACTGCTCCAGGCTTCTCACATCACGTCTTCAGGAAAGCACATTTGGCCCTAGCCAGGCCAAAATTAGTATCGCCATTGTTGCTAGAGCTTGATTTCATAAGGAAAACCATGGGGAGAGGACAGAGTGCCCCAAAATGATGATTGCTCTTGGCCTCTCTCTACCCTATCTCTCAGGGAAATATTTATCCAAGCAGTCTATGGCTCCCACCTCCAGCTGAGCCATGGCACTGTCTGCTGAATTTTCCAGCGAGAGCTTACCCATTTCCTCCACCATGTCCCACCCTAAGCACAGCAGCCCTCAGAGGGAACGCACCTCTCACAGCCTTCAGTGGGGAATGGAGAGGCCCTGGACCACCTCGACGGATGTGTCGTACCCTCCACGGTCATTTCTGAGGACCAGCAATCTCAAGAAAAGGGATGTAAAATGATGAAAGATAGTCAACAAGGCACTGAAATTTAGCAGAAGACACAGTTGCAACAGGTGGTTTATTGGTTCTTTTGCCCTCCCAGATTTAGTTTCTTAAACCCGATGTGAGGGAGGGTTTTTTCAAAGAAACATTTTTTTTTTGAAGTAGAGATTTGAATCCAGGGGAAGAAGTATTATAGATTGGATTAAAAAAAGCCCGATGTAAAAGGCTAAATGAAAGAACATACCGTAGGTGAATAAGGATTAAATTTGCTGGAACCAACCCGCGCAAGTGTCTCACAAAGGTAATGAAAGCAAAAGAAATTGTTTAAAGTGTTGTTAGAAGGGTGAGTAAAATATATGTTTCAAGAGATTGTATTTGTGAAAAAAAATTACGGTGCTGCAGGCGCCTCGGGGACAATCTCATTGGAAGTACTCTCTAAAGTCGGGTCATTAAATTATTAGAGGAACAGCGCATAGATAGAAAAAGAGAAATATAGTTGATTCATGGGTGCTCTTGGGTGAGGGGGGAGAAAAAAGAAAGCCAGGCTCAGCCTTTGCTACAAAGCAAAAAGAAACTTAGCAGATTTCTCATCAAAGTGTAAAGAAGCCTCTGGGAAAGAAACAGATTGATGCTACCAAGTTGTTTAAGATAATAACTACCTCCAAAGCACAAAGCCGTGGTTGGAGGGTAAGAAAGAACGTAGCCCATGAGCAATTTACACAGAATAGCTACAAAAGAGACCACATTGTTCAAGGTAGGAATGAAAGCGTGTAATGACGGCTAGTTATTTTATTTTATTTCTGTAATTCAAGGAAAACAGAAGGCACAGCCACTAGCTAAATTAAGAAGAATAAGATAAAGACATATGGATAAATGAGATTCAGCTCTGGGGAAAAACAAATCAGCCTTTAGTGTCCTGGGGTGAGGAAGAGCAAACCAAGATGGGCCGTACGTCCTCATCCGACCGCAGGAGAGGAGAGGAAGGTTTGGGGCTGAGCGAGGTCCTGCGCCAAGCATGTTTCGGGCCATCCTTCCAAGCTGCGCCAGCTCAGCTGCGCGGTGCCATCCTGCTGCATTTGCACCCTGAGCAGAGCAAACGGGGATGCTCGTCTTCTCCGGAGCGTAGCATCAAAGCAAAG
>VZSC01008111.1:25458-73210 GCA_013398225.1 Steatornis caripensis | reverse complement strand
GCTGGTTGCTCAGGGCTTTATTCACTCAGGCTTTGAAAACTTCCAAGGATGGAGACTGCACAACCTCTCTGGGCAACCTGCTTTCCTGCCAGCCTGCCTGACAGTGAAGTGGTGCAGTAGTGTGGTGTTCGTTGTTGGAGGGTTATCAAATGCCTGCAGAAATAAAAGTTAGGAGCTGGATAGGGATATGACAGTCAGATTGACCCCTCGCCTGGTGTAGGAGGAAGGCAGTAAGCAATTACTGACGTGCGCTACTGCTCTTTTACCGATTCCAGGTATACAACGTTCACTATAGTATGAGCATTAATGGAAAAGTACAAGACGGATCAATGGAAATAGATGCTAGAAACAACTTGGAGACATTCAAAACAGGAAGCGGGAGTGAAGAAGCTGTTGAAGTTCATGATTTTCAGATTGTAAGTACTGCCACCCTTGTCCTTCATGCAACGTGCTCCAGGGCTGGACTCTAAGGATACGCTGTCCTGCTCTGAGCTCTCCACCCCAGTACATCTCAGGTTCCAGCCCCCAACTATCCATGTAAACATCCTTGCTCTCCTGGCTTGCTTTCACAGTGAGACAGCCAGTTTCCTCCAAAACAAACTCTAAGTGCCTCTTGGGGACAGGCCACACCAGGTCCCACTCTGGGAAGCAGCATGGATTAGGCTGCATCACGTTTGGCTCCATGTAACACTTTGTATTTTCAAACCCTTGAACAGAGCTACAACATGTGCCCTTGGGGTCTTACTAGAAAAACGTCCTGGCAGGCTGTGACACAGCCCTTGCACGATTTTGTATGATCTGAACTGGAAAAAATCACCTCCCCTCTCCCCAAAACATCACTGTTTTAGGAGCATAGGGTCAACAGAGTAAGCCAAGTAGATACCAAGGAGAGACCAGTGCTTGACCCAGGCAGCTTGCTCTGCCCTGAGACCAAGGATGGGAGCTGCTCTCCATGGCTTGGCCTGGGTTCATCCCCACAGGCTGGATGCATTTGGCTCAGCTTATGCATCCGTGCACCAAATGCACGGTGCTGGGCCATTTGGGCTGGCAGCAAACACATTTGGGTACCCCTGCAACTTGCCTGTGGCAGCTCAGCACAGAGCCTGGATTAACAGATGCTGAATGCCAGCAGAGCCCAACAGCTCGGAGAGCGGTTCACTGACCTGTGTCACCTCTGAGCTACTAAAGGCACATCTTTGTGATGCTGCAGAAACCTGGGCCCAGACCCTGCAATTAATGTTCTCAGGTGTGAAACACTCAAAGTAACTTCAGAGCTAAGTCCTCTGTAAGTCAAAGCAGCACCTAAAATAAAGGTGCTGCTGCCAGCAAGGCTTGTCCAGGGCTTCTGGAGCAGCCACCTTCCCCTTGCTGAATCTAGAAAGGTGAGGAAATTCAGCTCCTTGGCTTCTCAGCAAGTACAAACAAATCCACGCCAGAAGACCCAGGACCCCGACTTCCCCCAACAGCTGTGGTTCACCTTTATGAAACTCTAGTTAACATCACCATAGCAACATTATTAGCAGCTGAATAAGAGCACCCACAATGAGCTCTTCTCATTTCACTTCACCATTCCACATCTGCACAAAAGCAGCAGCCCACCGGAGAGATGCTCATTTCCCATTGCCTCCGTGCGTGCTGCTGGTAAGTCACCGCCTGTCCCAATGGGGTCAGACATGGGCTCCTGACACGAACCAGCTAAAGGCACCTCCAAGGGATGATGCCCGCTTGTAAGGACAGAGGGCTAGGGGCAGGCTCAGCAAGAGCAAAGGGATGCTGCCAGTTGGATTTTGAGCCAAGAATGCACATAAAGGAGAAATAAATTGAAGAGATGCCCTTCCAACAGCCAAGTATTTATGTTAGCAGCTTTGGATTGTCCAGCACCGCTCGAATGATCGCATATTCAGTGAAGACTTGGATTTGGCAACATCAGCATGCTTTAGCATGCTCAATGCACCATGACACCTCATTCCCTTGCGCTCTCATCCCTGCACAGCCACCCCCTCTCTCACTGCTTTAGAATTAGGCATTTTGTTTTGATGGGTGCCTGTCCAACTGTACAGGACTCGCAGGCACACAGGCCAACACCCAGGTGCCTCAGTACTGTCCACCTCAAGCCACAGTAGATGCTTAAGGTATCCACGATGCCTGTACAAGGCAGGCGAGAGGGGTCATGAGGACACCCATGGCCCCCTGGCCTGGCAGCTAGAAGCTAGGCAGAAAACCAGCATATCTATCTCAAACGGGTCTAGATCTTTATAGCTAGGTGGCCAAACGGAGCTCACGCAACCCTACGAAAACCATGCAAATCTTGCAGTCTGCGAAGAGGTAAGTAAATTCGTAACGTAAAAGAGAACTCGTTTATGGGTACTCAAAAGCCTACAGCAGAAACATAGAAAATACAGACAAGGTTCCCCTGCCCAAATGTTGGTGCCCAAGGTGCTGACACACAGCTGGCAGATACGACCCCGGACTTGGAGGAGACATGCAGCCCTCCGGAGCTGCTGGGATACCGTTCTCTTGAGTACAACTAGACATCCATGGTTTAGGCAACTGCATTTCACCCTCGCAGGGCAGATGAAGGAAGTCCCCCACGCAGATTTCTGCACCAAATTCCCCGTCGCAAGCTTCCCCTTGCTGTCACAGGCACTTACATGTATAAATTGGACCAAGCTGCCCCCATATTTTTGAAAATCTGTGTCATAAGGGTGCCATACCACCAGCTAACACAATTTCGAGGCTGCCTACGTTAGGTGCTAAGTTGCAGTTCAAATCTTGTCAACCAATTCCTTAACAGAGCTACTCCAAGTAGCCTACAGCTGGCATGGATGCACTTATATAAAACACCCCCGTCTTTCAGAAATCGAGCAAAAACTTCTAGACCCATTTGACCAAAATTGTAAAGCTAAAATGATGAGGGAAGAGCGTTTTATTGCGTCTGGTTTTAAATAAGATTTAACTTTCAGACTAAAAATTCAGTGGCAATTTTAGCAGAGCTCGAGCATTTTCTTGGGGGTGGTGGAGAGCTGGAGGGCTGCACACAACCCCCTGCCTTCTGCTTTTGCAGGGCATAACTGGAATCCGTTTTGCTGAAGGAGAAAAGTGTTACATCAAAGCTCAGCCAAAAGCTCACGTCCCCGAAGTTGATGCTATGACTAAAACGAGCCTCTCGTCTGAGCTGGTAAGGGGTAACTTATTTATTTTTTCAAAACAAATCTTTGTATAAAGAGGGTCTTAAAGCAGTATTTAAATACAAATGAAAAAATACATTTGAGAACCACTGTGGATAGTGGTAGGGTTGGGCAGGATGGTTGAGGGTTCGTTGCCTGATGGCAAGGGGCCTCTGAAAACTAGGAAAACCAAGACCAGTGTCAGAGGTGTCACTGCATCCGGGGGTATCGCAAGAGGCTGCAGGCTGGCGAGTGGGGGAAGCTTTAGACCAATGTCTAGCAGATCCATAGGAGACCTCAGTGACAAGAGCATCTCGTTAAGATCAGGCCGTGCCCGAGGCTGGAAAGGAGAGGATGGAGGAAGCAGCTGCTGGATGGTGGTAGATCCCAGGAGATTTCTATCAAAACTCTTGAGCAGAAGCAGGGACACCATCACAAAGTCCTCTGAAATAGTCGATAAAGGGGAATTGTGGAAAACACTACTGCAAAAACCTCATCTAACTCAGAAGAAATAATAGTTAAAAAAATTAAGAGTTTGCCTCCTTAATATGGCATCGGACTTCACTTTAGGACATCGTCTTAACTAAATTTCATGGAATCTGCATTGCAACCACCACAAAAGCTGCGGTTCTCACCCAGATACTGCCAAAACCACTCCTTGCCTCACATTTGTAAAAAATGCCTATCGCTTTAGGTGTGCAAAGCGTCGAGTTTTCCAGAGCTCAGACCAACCCTCAAACCCATCGCTCACACAGGAGTGGCTCCGGTGACTTGAGTACAGCCGAGCGTGGATGCTGACAGGGGCCCAGCCGTCGGCAGGAGAGCACAGGAGATCAACAACCCCTTTCCCTGGGTTTGCTCCGCTCCTGAGAAAATAAAAGCAGAGACAATTAGCTGGGAGAGGGAGGCACTGTTAAGGCTGCAACCTACCTGCAACGGTGCTGTGGTTACTGAACGTTTACTTTAAAACGAAGGGGAAAAAGGCCACTCTAAGCCCAACCAGCAAGGCACCAGCGATGTTACAAAGACTGCTGAAGGTGGCGGGATATTCCCCATGATGGGGAAGAGATCTTGCCCAAATTCCAGGCAGAGATTGAGATCTTTCCCGCCTTGCCCTATTTTAAAGGCAGGCTGGGCTTCCTGACTTAAATTGGCACTATTGCCTAAAGTCAAGGGTTCAATTTTTTATCTTTTTGTAAGAATGCAGTCACAGTCCTAAAGACATTATCCTAAAATAGTCAAAAAGTTATTTCTAATCTTCTACCTGGCTACAGTAAACCCGCTCCCCTGTCCTGTTTTCTGTGCACCTTCTCCAAAGATGCATCACTCACTCACACAACGACTGCAATAAATCGCACGCACGAAGGTCAAAACACGCAGCAAGGTTGGGATATTAACCTTTCCCTGTTGCTCGACTTTCCAGGTTAGCTGTACGACAGGAATGGCAAAGTTGTATTTACTTTTTCATAGCAAGTCCTCTCTGATGCGCATGTATTTAGGAGAAAGCAGGCATACGCCGTTTTCTTACGACACGTATCATAACCGACGCTGCCTATAAAAATGGTTGGTTAAAATAAGCTCTGATTTTAACCCAATCTCTGCCTGCTCACAAGTCAGGGTCATCTCAAACAGAAACAAAGGATATTTTTATTTCTGAAAACTAGATTCAGGTATTTCTGACACTGACAAAAGCTTAAGTGGCAGAATATAAATAAAGAGCACTTCTCACTAGACAGATTGGATAGCGAACTTAAATGACTTGAGACCTACAAAAGAAATCAATAAACACATTAAAGGAACAACTCCTCAATGGAATAAATTGATCTAGCCAGTTATATAACAAGTTTTGATGACTTCTATGGAAGCAATTTAGAATTTTAACTTTGAAATCATACTGGTTCACAAGTTGGTTTTCTTTTAATATTTCACTGTTGCTATAAAATACTTACACATTTTATGTAAAATAATACTTTGAACTAGCAACTTTAAAGAATCAATCACTGGCATTTTCCTACATTACTTTGAAGATATGAACCAAAAACCTGCAGGGTACACTTCAAAAAGGCAGGCTCCTTTAACTCGCACTTCAAGCTTTTGGTCAATTGAATTGCTTTTACCAAACGAGACCTTTAATCAGACCGATCACGTTGACTTGAAACTGGAAGCTCGCTTTTCAAGCTAGAATCCTCTCTAAAACTTCAGAACAATTCCCCTTTCCCCCCCTCCCCCTCACCCATTGTAAATACATCTTGGGAGTACATCAAATGAGAATGGGGCATGATAAAAGATTAGGGTCTTGGTTTTAGCTGGCGTGCTTCATTGCTGCTTTGCTGAAGGCGGTCAATCTTCACAGTTTGTACCACCCAAAAATCTGGCGCTTTGGGCTGAAAGATCTCTGACACCTAGGCCTTGTACATCGAGCAAAAGCTTTCCGAGGGAGACAGGTGAAACCTTAGCCCCAGCAAAGCTGACAGTAGTTTTGCCGTTCATTTCAGTGGTGGCAACCTTTTACTTGGGCTTTGGCTCAGTACAATCTGTGCACATGCATGAAATACAAGGATGCTCGGTATTAGCTGCAGCAGATGATTATACAGTTTGATGCTCAAGAATTAACAGCAAGCAGGCACATGACTGTTCACTGAGCAGCAAAGGATTTGTGCTTTTCTACTTGCAGGAAGATGAAATCATGCCTGTGAGATTTGACGAAAACTCCCTTATCTGGGTGGCTGCAGAAGAGCCTATCAAGCATAACCATTTCCTAAGTCCCAAAATTTTAGAGCTTTGCGGGGACCTTCCAATTTTCTGGCTGCGACCGACATATCCTAAAGGTAAGACTTCTTTTATTTGAAAAGTATGTTACCCCTCCCCTTCATCTTAACGCCTTCCCCAAATCAGGTTTGCCGTGGACACTTGCACATCTGGGAAACCAGGATCCTTTCTCCCCTTGCCTAGCATCTGCCTTCCCAAGCCCTCGTGGACTGGTGCTGAGATTGCAGCTTTGGAGTTCATCCACACTTACCAGGCATTTTTCATACTTTTATTTTCTCAGACAATTTATATAGCCCACGTGGGTGACTTACTAGGAGATGAAATATTCCCAGAGAGTTTATCCTCCTTCTACAGAAGGACAAGAAAACAGCTTAACCTAGTCACCAAAATGTTTAGGGAGCTGACACTAGGCAGCAGGAACACTATACCCGGCCAAGCGTTGGGGAAGATCAAGCTCATGGCCTGGGACCATAGACTGTCCTGTTTCCTGCCCCGCTTCTCCAGAGAATTTCAGCAGAGTGGAAGGATGAGATGCTTTAGCTAGGCAAGTGGTGGATGAAGTTTATGAGGTCTTGGGGGCAGTCCCAGGTCTGAAGTACTCCCATCACCTAGAGCCAAGCTTAGCAAAGGTGTTCAGGACTCGCCAGGGATACAGCAACTTCCCCAGGTGACTTCCAGGCCTGAGAAGAGAGGAGAAGACTTGAAAAGATTTACTCCTCCTTGGTTCAGTTAATATTAGAACACTCAAAGAGGGGAGGAAAAAAAAAAAACCCGACAAACCAACAACCCCCGCCCCAACCCAAACCCACCACACTGTAGAGCACCCGTGGATGCAAGCTGCCAGTGTTCTCCACTTTTCGCATGACCTTGCGTATCCCACCAGGCAACAAAAGAGCAATATCAAAGGTGTCCAGAAGCTGTTTCCAACCAGGTTCACCAGCTGCCCTTGGGAGCAGGGCACCAGTCTGTCACAGAAGCACTTTAAAAATAATGAGATGCGTATGACTGATCTTGCGAGTGCTGGCAACGGCTGCCGAGTTAACATCAGTGACCACGAGGTGGGTCAAAAAAGCCCAACAAATCTCCTCACGCTCTTTTTCCCTCAAGGGGAGAAAGGGGTGGAGGGAACGGCGATCTCACACCCCTTTGCACTGATGTTGGCTACAGATACAACACGGGAAGGCAGGCAGATCCCATGGGGATGCTCATTGAGTTTGCCGCTATGTAGTTCCGTTTTTCCCTCTGCCCCTTGCCCTACCTTTTTTTTTTTTTTAATATTTAAAGGAATCACTGAAACCTTAGATAACGTGTGGACAAATACAAGGACATGCTGAAGATAAGATTATCTTCTTGTGCTTATTTCTTCAGGTAACCAAAGGAGAGAAATGAAGAGAAACAAACGTCAATCAGAATCAAACTTGGATATGGCAGACTTGGAAGCTGCTACTGAAGAAGTAAACACCAAGTCGCCCACCATGCAGCTGACTCAAGAGCTTGATCACCAGCCTAACGAAACCAGGCCAATGGGACAAGAAACCGATCAAACACTTAATCCAGACAACCCATATAATGTAAGTATTTGCACTTTAATATTCTTTCAGAGCCCAGGATTGCTGTGGACAGGTAATACTGGTGGTGTGGGGTTTGTCTTTTTTTTTTTTTTTTTTTTTAAATCTGCACAGTCTTTGCTTGCTCAGCTTTTCTCTGAAAAGACAGACTTGTAACACACCTAAGAAGCTCAAAAAAATCTTTCCTCAGTCCTCTTCTCTCTCCCTCATCCCAGTCTTCATTAGACTGCAGTCTGAAACAAGCACGAGTGCTTGAGGTAGCAAGATTCAGGCAAGTTGATGCCAAGTTGCTTTTTGGGGTTTCCAGGTCCATACAAAAGCAGCACTAGAGAGATCTGACAAGGATAGCACCTTCTGAAAACAAACCAAAGCTGGTCTTGGATCAGACAGCTGAAACCCATCATTTACTGACCATGTAAAGAAAGAGTCCAGTAGCTAGAAACATTCTCTGCCCTCAAACAGAAATGAGTATCAGAAGTGGCTACTACAGAGGAAAGCAGTAGTACTGTCTGGTTGCAAAGAGATTAGGGTTAGGCCAAATAAATCTGTTTTCTCAGCCGCCTCCTCTATCACGGTAGATGGCCCTACTCTCGCAAGCAACTCACAGAGGAAAACCTGTGTAGACACAGCAACAGCATGTTGAGGATGACTATCGCAAAACTTGTTCTCACTTTTTGAGACAAAGCAGCCCATAAAAAGAGCAAGGAGCCACCCCGCCGTGTCCCAACACCTTTGCCGCGCTGCAGGAAAAATGACAGTACAGCAGGCACCTTCCAGTCTACTGCATCAGCGCCAGACAATTTACACCCACCATTTGGTGCAGCAGGAGTAAGTCATTTTAATACAACACTGTCACAAGATAAATGCCTCCTGCTTTGGAAGTAAGTCCCAGCTTTGACTTGACAGTTATGCAACAGCAGGAGATCATTATACTGTGACAGCGTTCTGCCGAGTTGACATCCCTTAATTAAACTTAAATTAATCACTCCAAATAAAGTGGATCCACAGTGACTCTCTCACGAGGTCAGTAAAACAGCAGTGGCACTGGAATGCAACTTCTCCTCACAGCTACTAATGTGACCACGTCCACGGGGTCCGAGCTGTGCTGTCTCTGGAAGGCAGTGGCAGAATGACTGCCACAGGTCTGTTCTTCCAGCCAGAGGGCCCCTAGGCCAAACCGAGAACGTCCGGTCAGATATGGTCACCAGATGTCCCTCAGACCGCAGGGCGGGATTCGCTTTCACTAACAGTTACTGCGTAGATGCCTATATCCAAGCTTTCTTCAGAGACCGATTAATTTGATTCAAAAGGACCATTAATTATACCACAGGTCTTTCCTGGAGGATGAAATGAATCCTCCCTAGAGCTATTTCTCTTCAACCACTATGAGTGGAGTCTGGACGATGAGCTCAGGTGTAGAAGTTCATGCTGCAGGTATCTGAACTCAAGGAAGGTGAATCTTGCCGAAGGCAACGACGCCCTCCCTGCTCTCAGGGCAGGGAATGGGTCGCTGGGGGCCCAAACGACACCGAGCTGTCACTAGCATCCTGAGCAAGCCCAGACAAGAGATGGCACCTTTCTGTGCCTCACCTTTTCGGTGTGCTGCTAGTTTTCCAAATGAAAAACACTCAGGTAAAAAGCCAAGTGGTACTCTGGCTTTTGCTCTTTGCTGCTGCTTTTCTTGCGATAACACCAACGGGAAAAGAACAAAGAGTTTCAAAAAGCAGAATATCCAGGTTTCCTTTCCTCCTTTCTGGGGAAGAAAGTGTTTTGAAGGGTGAAGTAGCAAGAGCCTGCTTTTACATATTTTATGCATGCCTCGCTCAATGTAACTCCTTACTGTCAGCTACAGAACAGACAGAATTCTCACTGTCCACAACGCACCTACGTGTGGCTGGGGTGGGGGTGGGGGTGAAGCAGACTGAAAGCCAAGGGAGAAATATTCAGAAAACTGCAGGGTGATAGATTACTGAATAGTTTTGTGGGAATGCTGTGAAAAGCATTAAAATACAAAAATTAAAACACAACATTAAAACCAGCGTAGACTTCAGACGCTGTCATCTACATAAGAGAAGCAGGTAACTGTCTTGAAATCTTTTCCATCACTAATATTTAAAACTTGGGAGTTTACTGCTACTGGATCTTTTGCAAGGACTATAAAAGAAGAATAATGAAGTTAAAGCTCCCTGTTGTTTCTTTCAATTTTACAGGAGTGATTGCACCAATTCCACACTTCCACCAAACAGAGCAAGGCAAAAGGGGAAAAAATAATAAAGCAAGATGCACGAAGTCAGTTAGTGGGAGTTATGTTAACTTCAACAGGACCGAGATTTCAGTTTTCACCCTCTGTAGGGTTAACAGGAGCATCAGTCTATTCTACATTCTCTGTGAATGAGAGCACTGGGATGACATTTAATATTTTACATTTCAGCAACTGGAAGGTGAAGGGATGGCTTTCGACCCCATGCTGGATCACCTAGGCGTGTGCTGCATTGAATGCAGAAGAAGTTACACACAGTGCCAGAGAATTTGTGAGCCTCTCATGGGCTACTACCCGTGGCCTTACAACTACCAAGGCTGTCGTACTGCCTGCCGAATCATCATGCCCTGCAGCTGGTGGGTTGCTCGTATCATGGGTGTTGTGTGAGAAAAAGCAATCAGAGCCTCGACAAAATAATCAGGAATGCAATGACGACAAACTGGTAAAAGACTACAACCAAAGCAGCAGTACCAATCCTGACTTTTAAAATCAAAGTGTTTGTTACTGCACCAAAAGCAAGGTCAGATATTCTAACTGTAAATAAAAATCTTAAGTTAATATTCCATTAGCTTTACAAATGACAAGGGTACATTAGCACCTACTGAATTCAAAATCTGAGATATCCCAAAAAAAGGCAGCATTAAACTTTGCTCACAAACTGGCTTAGCGGTCACGCTGAAGTTTAGCTTGCTCATAAATCCAAATTCAGCCTTTCATAACAAAACCCTCTCCTTCCAAGCTACATGTGAAAATTTAACGTCCAATTAGGCAACTAGCTCAGCTCGTACACTTGGGAGTACCTTTCATCCATGTAGCTTACTTAAATAAATCACAAGTTAAGTTGCTCTCCGTTGCTATTCATCCCAAGTTGCCAGGTCATTATGAGTGGTTATAAACCAATTACAGCATACCTTTCCCACAAAGCTGCTCCAGGGCACACGGGAAAGCCCACATTGTGCTAAATCAGAAACAAACGGCAGGAAAAGGGGCTGCAGAAGGGAATGTGTGCGGCCGCAGAATCAAAACCCTTCACACATCCCAACATCAAAGAAGCCCCAGCATCCCGAAGCTTGTATCCATGATACCGCTGTAGTGTCTAACAAGTATCCGCTATCCAGCTAGTACGGCAAAAGTATTTACATGCAGTTGCAGACCAAAGAGTCTCAAGACCCTTCAGGATCTACAACAGCCANGACCATAGACTGTCCTGTTTCCTGCCCCGCTTCTCCAGAGAATTTCAGCAGAGTGGAAGGATGAGATGCTTTAGCTAGGCAAGTGGTGGATGAAGTTTATGAGGTCTTGGGGGCAGTCCCAGGTCTGAAGTACTCCCATCACCTAGAGCCAAGCTTAGCAAAGGTGTTCAGGACTCGCCAGGGATACAGCAACTTCCCCAGGTGACTTCCAGGCCTGAGAAGAGAGGAGAAGACTTGAAAAGATTTACTCCTCCTTGGTTCAGTTAATATTAGAACACTCAAAGAGGGGAGGAAAAAAAAAAAACCCGACAAACCAACAACCCCCGCCCCAACCCAAACCCACCACACTGTAGAGCACCCGTGGATGCAAGCTGCCAGTGTTCTCCACTTTTCGCATGACCTTGCGTATCCCACCAGGCAACAAAAGAGCAATATCAAAGGTGTCCAGAAGCTGTTTCCAACCAGGTTCACCAGCTGCCCTTGGGAGCAGGGCACCAGTCTGTCACAGAAGCACTTTAAAAATAATGAGATGCGTATGACTGATCTTGCGAGTGCTGGCAACGGCTGCCGAGTTAACATCAGTGACCACGAGGTGGGTCAAAAAAGCCCAACAAATCTCCTCACGCTCTTTTTCCCTCAAGGGGAGAAAGGGGTGGAGGGAACGGCGATCTCACACCCCTTTGCACTGATGTTGGCTACAGATACAACACGGGAAGGCAGGCAGATCCCATGGGGATGCTCATTGAGTTTGCCGCTATGTAGTTCCGTTTTTCCCTCTGCCCCTTGCCCTACCTTTTTTTTTTTTTTAATATTTAAAGGAATCACTGAAACCTTAGATAACGTGTGGACAAATACAAGGACATGCTGAAGATAAGATTATCTTCTTGTGCTTATTTCTTCAGGTAACCAAAGGAGAGAAATGAAGAGAAACAAACGTCAATCAGAATCAAACTTGGATATGGCAGACTTGGAAGCTGCTACTGAAGAAGTAAACACCAAGTCGCCCACCATGCAGCTGACTCAAGAGCTTGATCACCAGCCTAACGAAACCAGGCCAATGGGACAAGAAACCGATCAAACACTTAATCCAGACAACCCATATAATGTAAGTATTTGCACTTTAATATTCTTTCAGAGCCCAGGATTGCTGTGGACAGGTAATACTGGTGGTGTGGGGTTTGTCTTTTTTTTTTTTTTTTTTTTTAAATCTGCACAGTCTTTGCTTGCTCAGCTTTTCTCTGAAAAGACAGACTTGTAACACACCTAAGAAGCTCAAAAAAATCTTTCCTCAGTCCTCTTCTCTCTCCCTCATCCCAGTCTTCATTAGACTGCAGTCTGAAACAAGCACGAGTGCTTGAGGTAGCAAGATTCAGGCAAGTTGATGCCAAGTTGCTTTTTGGGGTTTCCAGGTCCATACAAAAGCAGCACTAGAGAGATCTGACAAGGATAGCACCTTCTGAAAACAAACCAAAGCTGGTCTTGGATCAGACAGCTGAAACCCATCATTTACTGACCATGTAAAGAAAGAGTCCAGTAGCTAGAAACATTCTCTGCCCTCAAACAGAAATGAGTATCAGAAGTGGCTACTACAGAGGAAAGCAGTAGTACTGTCTGGTTGCAAAGAGATTAGGGTTAGGCCAAATAAATCTGTTTTCTCAGCCGCCTCCTCTATCACGGTAGATGGCCCTACTCTCGCAAGCAACTCACAGAGGAAAACCTGTGTAGACACAGCAACAGCATGTTGAGGATGACTATCGCAAAACTTGTTCTCACTTTTTGAGACAAAGCAGCCCATAAAAAGAGCAAGGAGCCACCCCGCCGTGTCCCAACACCTTTGCCGCGCTGCAGGAAAAATGACAGTACAGCAGGCACCTTCCAGTCTACTGCATCAGCGCCAGACAATTTACACCCACCATTTGGTGCAGCAGGAGTAAGTCATTTTAATACAACACTGTCACAAGATAAATGCCTCCTGCTTTGGAAGTAAGTCCCAGCTTTGACTTGACAGTTATGCAACAGCAGGAGATCATTATACTGTGACAGCGTTCTGCCGAGTTGACATCCCTTAATTAAACTTAAATTAATCACTCCAAATAAAGTGGATCCACAGTGACTCTCTCACGAGGTCAGTAAAACAGCAGTGGCACTGGAATGCAACTTCTCCTCACAGCTACTAATGTGACCACGTCCACGGGGTCCGAGCTGTGCTGTCTCTGGAAGGCAGTGGCAGAATGACTGCCACAGGTCTGTTCTTCCAGCCAGAGGGCCCCTAGGCCAAACCGAGAACGTCCGGTCAGATATGGTCACCAGATGTCCCTCAGACCGCAGGGCGGGATTCGCTTTCACTAACAGTTACTGCGTAGATGCCTATATCCAAGCTTTCTTCAGAGACCGATTAATTTGATTCAAAAGGACCATTAATTATACCACAGGTCTTTCCTGGAGGATGAAATGAATCCTCCCTAGAGCTATTTCTCTTCAACCACTATGAGTGGAGTCTGGACGATGAGCTCAGGTGTAGAAGTTCATGCTGCAGGTATCTGAACTCAAGGAAGGTGAATCTTGCCGAAGGCAACGACGCCCTCCCTGCTCTCAGGGCAGGGAATGGGTCGCTGGGGGCCCAAACGACACCGAGCTGTCACTAGCATCCTGAGCAAGCCCAGACAAGAGATGGCACCTTTCTGTGCCTCACCTTTTCGGTGTGCTGCTAGTTTTCCAAATGAAAAACACTCAGGTAAAAAGCCAAGTGGTACTCTGGCTTTTGCTCTTTGCTGCTGCTTTTCTTGCGATAACACCAACGGGAAAAGAACAAAGAGTTTCAAAAAGCAGAATATCCAGGTTTCCTTTCCTCCTTTCTGGGGAAGAAAGTGTTTTGAAGGGTGAAGTAGCAAGAGCCTGCTTTTACATATTTTATGCATGCCTCGCTCAATGTAACTCCTTACTGTCAGCTACAGAACAGACAGAATTCTCACTGTCCACAACGCACCTACGTGTGGCTGGGGTGGGGGTGGGGGTGAAGCAGACTGAAAGCCAAGGGAGAAATATTCAGAAAACTGCAGGGTGATAGATTACTGAATAGTTTTGTGGGAATGCTGTGAAAAGCATTAAAATACAAAAATTAAAACACAACATTAAAACCAGCGTAGACTTCAGACGCTGTCATCTACATAAGAGAAGCAGGTAACTGTCTTGAAATCTTTTCCATCACTAATATTTAAAACTTGGGAGTTTACTGCTACTGGATCTTTTGCAAGGACTATAAAAGAAGAATAATGAAGTTAAAGCTCCCTGTTGTTTCTTTCAATTTTACAGGAGTGATTGCACCAATTCCACACTTCCACCAAACAGAGCAAGGCAAAAGGGGAAAAAATAATAAAGCAAGATGCACGAAGTCAGTTAGTGGGAGTTATGTTAACTTCAACAGGACCGAGATTTCAGTTTTCACCCTCTGTAGGGTTAACAGGAGCATCAGTCTATTCTACATTCTCTGTGAATGAGAGCACTGGGATGACATTTAATATTTTACATTTCAGCAACTGGAAGGTGAAGGGATGGCTTTCGACCCCATGCTGGATCACCTAGGCGTGTGCTGCATTGAATGCAGAAGAAGTTACACACAGTGCCAGAGAATTTGTGAGCCTCTCATGGGCTACTACCCGTGGCCTTACAACTACCAAGGCTGTCGTACTGCCTGCCGAATCATCATGCCCTGCAGCTGGTGGGTTGCTCGTATCATGGGTGTTGTGTGAGAAAAAGCAATCAGAGCCTCGACAAAATAATCAGGAATGCAATGACGACAAACTGGTAAAAGACTACAACCAAAGCAGCAGTACCAATCCTGACTTTTAAAATCAAAGTGTTTGTTACTGCACCAAAAGCAAGGTCAGATATTCTAACTGTAAATAAAAATCTTAAGTTAATATTCCATTAGCTTTACAAATGACAAGGGTACATTAGCACCTACTGAATTCAAAATCTGAGATATCCCAAAAAAAGGCAGCATTAAACTTTGCTCACAAACTGGCTTAGCGGTCACGCTGAAGTTTAGCTTGCTCATAAATCCAAATTCAGCCTTTCATAACAAAACCCTCTCCTTCCAAGCTACATGTGAAAATTTAACGTCCAATTAGGCAACTAGCTCAGCTCGTACACTTGGGAGTACCTTTCATCCATGTAGCTTACTTAAATAAATCACAAGTTAAGTTGCTCTCCGTTGCTATTCATCCCAAGTTGCCAGGTCATTATGAGTGGTTATAAACCAATTACAGCATACCTTTCCCACAAAGCTGCTCCAGGGCACACGGGAAAGCCCACATTGTGCTAAATCAGAAACAAACGGCAGGAAAAGGGGCTGCAGAAGGGAATGTGTGCGGCCGCAGAATCAAAACCCTTCACACATCCCAACATCAAAGAAGCCCCAGCATCCCGAAGCTTGTATCCATGATACCGCTGTAGTGTCTAACAAGTATCCGCTATCCAGCTAGTACGGCAAAAGTATTTACATGCAGTTGCAGACCAAAGAGTCTCAAGACCCTTCAGGATCTACAACAGCCACTGTATTTATAAATCCTTGAACTAGACACTTTCGACACAAGATTACAACCCCTCTTTATTCCACGTGGATAGCAGCCATTCACGCTAGCTCCTTTAGCTTTGCTGAAGCTAACCTCCGTTCCCCGCAAGACAAACTGCTTACCAGTAAGTAGAAAAAAAAAGGGGGGGAGGAAAAAAAAAAAAAGGCAGAGGGTGTGTTCCTAATCTCACTCTTTTTGCTTAGGCAAACTGCAATTATTGGGATTGCACATTATTGGGATATTACACATTAAATCTCTAAGGAAGGAGATGGAATGACAGGATTTCTAGCCTTGAAACACAAAGATGGAGGTATTACACTGCCTTCATCCATAGTCCACATCTCGAACCCTACCGCTGAGTTTATCGAGCCATCAGCACGGCCTTTATGAACAGAATGGTCCAATTTTTCTTAAAGTTCACTTTCTGGAGCATTCATTTTTGTGACTAAACAGCTCTTGAGATGTTGCAAGCCTAGTAATGTTATTAACACCGCGTGACACACAGAGAAGAGGAATTAATTTGACATAATCGTGGCTTAAAGAAAATAGAGACAACCTCATGTGGAATGCTAAACTGCATATCTAAAAAGCAAAGTGTTAAATGAGAATAGAATTCAGTATTTTGTTCTATTGTAGCTTTTTTTTAATATAAGCTTCACCTTCCCTTAATCTGAAGAACAGACTCGCTTTGAAACATTTAAATTAAAGACTTCTTAAAGTGGGATTTCAAGGCCTGTTAGATTTGAGTTTCTGCTTTTTAAAATGAAAATGACCTTGATCATTATGTTGTTTTAGAAGTACGTCATTCCTATGCTTAGAAAAGCCTGTTTTCGTTTTTGGTTTTTTTTTTTACTGCAGATTAAACAAATACATTAAAAAACAGCAATTGCTTTCTGTGATTTTTTCAATGCAGAAAGTGTAACAGTATCTTTACGTACATGTTCAAGAACTGTCTGGAGAGGAAAACAAGGGGATCAGCAAGTGAAACACTGAAGGCAAAGAGAGTTGTAACTGTATATACGAACTAGACTGTTGCTGTCTTTTGCATTTAAGGCCACTTCAAGGCAACCCCATGACATGATTCTCCCTGTGTCCCCTCCAGTCAAAAAAAAAAGTCTTCAGAAGACACTAAAAAATGATCTTGTAGGTGATTTTCATGTGTACACATTCTTAACAAAATTAACACTTCCTAAACAAAAGCTTGTATCAGTTGTTTTCTATAGGCAATCACAAGGCATGTAAGAAGTGAAAAAAAAAGTATCCTACTCACAGATGCGTTAAAACTGTCACATACAGCATGGACATCTCGAGAACTCTTCTGTACGCACCACGCCAGGAAGGCCCCAGTGATTATAAGCAAAGCAGATACACTGCTTAAGCAGTCTGTGACTAGTAAAAATGCCAGAACTACAATATTGCCCAAGTACGACACAGAGGGCACAATTTATCCATTTCTAAAAGATGTGCAACAAAATGCCTTCCCCAACTCATGCTTCAAGTAAGCAAATTTGTATTTACCTATACAGCATATTCAAAGAAAAAAAAAAAGTCAAAATCTCTTGCTGTGGCAAGGTTGAAAAATCTTGATTAAGCGCCAACATCTAATTTTGAAGGAAACGTTCTCAGGCAATGTAGGAATGACAAAAAAACCCAAAGATCCAACTGTATGAAAACACACAGCAGTATTTCCCACAGCGGTGGCTCAGACGACAGTTCTACCTATCCGCAGTGATCCTGTTCACTATTGTACAGCATTTACCACCTGGGTTGCAGAGAAGTTTGCCACTGCCGCCACAAATATAATACCTCGCATGCTAAAGAGATTACAACATGTCTGCATTTGCTGGGGGTGGGGAGGGAGGATGTTCCTCAAATCTGACCCTGCACTAGCAGAAACCAGTTCAAAACCTTCCTATGGCCAAAGTTTAGGGGAGGAGGAAAGAAAGAGGGATGACCTTGTCACCAGCAGTGTTTCCCACCACAGGCAGTGGATGTCAGTCAGAGCACTGTAATTGTACTATCCTTGAAACTTATTTACCCATGTGATTGTGTACTAGGAGGATTAGGATGGCAGGGCAGATCAGAGCAGAAAAAGGGGATAAATTCAGGCCGGTGGTAAAGAGAAGGGACAGGGGCAACAAAGCCATAGGGTTAAGACTAAAAGCCAGTGATGGGAAGGCAGGAGTGGTCTCTCTTCTGCATCTACAGCCCCCTTTCTCCCCACTTACAAGCAATGAACCTGAGTGTCTCCCCCTTTGTCCTTTTTGATACGTAAATCATCCTCCGTTTGTATCTACACTGAAAAAGTACGCAGCAGCTGGGAGGAGTGGAAGTGGAAGGGGAATCTGTCTTCTGCCTCCCATGTAACACTTCAACCCTACTGCAGCATGAATAAATTCCAAGAGTTTCAGTGAAGAACAGACTAATCGCTTGTACCACGCAGTGCAGAAAAAGATGAAAAGTATAAAACTAGAGTTGGCAAAGAAGAGATTGTTGATTGGCGCATCAGGGTGGAGAGAATCTCTGCTCAGAAAGGGCAAGAGTTAGACTGAACCAGGAGCACCACCATCATCTGCTTCCGAGAGGACCTTTTACAAGCACTGCACGTATACCAAAGATGACAGAGGCAGCCTTAAGCACAACTGACAGGCATCTTCTGTGACCCCCAGAACAGTAGCAGAGAGTAATCTCATCTGTGGTATTAAATGGGAAAGCTACTGTTACCTCTCGCTGTACTGTTCCTGTATTTGCAACAGGACTACAAATCAGAGTGCCGAAGTGAAACTGCCTGGGTCTTCTAGACAGTACTATCTACAGATGACCAAAAGGCTTGGGGGGGGAGGGGGGGGAGAAAACAAACTCAAGCAAAGTTTGAACACAATTAAAACATCATCCATTGTGTCTTTGCAAGAAGTTCTCTGTCTCCAGCCAACTCATTGCCAGTGCTGCAACAAATTCCGCTCACCCTCTCTAGTCCTGAAGGAAGCTGCCTTTGTCACTGACATCCTTCACAGCCTCTATTCAACCTCCAAGCTCCCTGCTATCTTTCCCTTGACCTAGGGCTTCTGGAACCATGTTTTTTGAACAAAACATACACTGTTCACAAAATTCATGAAGCACCTTCTTCCCAACATTTCAAGGAATTTTTACCTATTGCTTTAATCCAATCCCCTCCGCACAAAAAAAAACCCAAAACAAAACAACATCCCCATATGGCAACAAGAGCTGCCGTTACCAGTTCACCTAAATTTTAGGGTGGAATATAGACACAGAGGTTATCAGTCTGTGCTCAGAAACATGCTGGAATTACGTTTAGACGTGCAAACTTTGCTCAGAGGACTGAGATGGACAGGGACGTCTAGCACTTGATTGCTACAAGTTTTAGCCCAAAGCCAAATCATTACATTTGCATTACATATGCCTCAAGAGTACGTAAGTAGCAATACATTTTATTTTACTTTTTGCCTTAAGCTAAATGAATTTAATCCCAAAGCAGTGAAACAGTACCCACTTAATACAAGAATATATTGTGCTGATCTGATGAAATATTCCCATGGACTTTCCGTAAGTGAAAATAGACAGAGGAACTCCTACTGTGTTCTCTTCAGTAAGTAAGAACAACTTGATTGGCAGAAAACATCCTCAAATTACTTTTTCATTTCTATTTAAGAGATTTTTATCCCTGTTTTTCCCACAGGAAGTTCTTGCTAAGCACTGTTAAGTGCTCCGAATGACATTTATAAAGCAAGGATGGGCAGGAGACAAGAATCCGATTTTGTGACAAAGCAAAGCGCTCAGACATTTGTCTTCCTTCTAACATTAGAAAGGAAGAAATGCCTTTCAGAGCATAAATAAAAAGCAGCAAAGCACTTATGTAGGAGAATGGAGTTCAAGTCCCTGTTCCAAATCAACTTCAATGTCAGCATCCCATATGGATGGCAAATGCTCTAGATACTGAGCAGCTAGCTACTCAGAACTCTCTGAAGGGCAAGAAATTCCCCACCGAAGCTAACAAATCTGAAATATGCCACAAGTATACCATTTGAGAAACTCTTCCAAGAAGGAAACATTGCTCAGTAAGAGTCAAGAGGTAAGGCACACACAAAACCCTTCCTAAATTCAATCCCTCTCCCTTCATCGTATTCAAAGACTGGGATAACGTTCTATTCTGAAGCTAAAAGCGATTCAAAAAGAAATCACTGCCCAGCTTGCACTATAGGATAATCATGATCTGAGTGCATCAAGAAACTGCAGTTATGTCAAGACTGCAGTCATAGGTTTACAGCTGCCAAGTATGACAATCTGAAGTTCACAGCTATGGCATACATCCAAAACCAAGCTCTTTTTTAAGATTTGTGAGATTTTAAAATATCAGTACCTACTGCACAGGCATAGTAACGGTACTAGGGGAAAAAAAAAACCCACAACACTGCACTTCCACACCCATCACTGTAAAACCTAGATTCTTTGTCCTCAGGAGGTACAGAATACATCCTTTCTTCCTCCTCCTTAGTTTTTGATCATCTTTTCCATTTATTACTGTAACAGCTGCAGACTTCACTTGTCCTATTAAAACACCTGTTCTAATAGCCTTTATATTTTAACAAGCTCATCCACTTCTCACTCTAGTAAAATAACATATCAAATACAAAGACAACAGGCAGAATAACAATCTGGAAAAGCCTACATAATTAGGAATGCAAGGAAAAGTAGCAAACTTAAAGTAGCATCCAATGGTTAGCAAGGAACAAAGTTGCTTTTAGGGGGCTGCCAAAATGTGCAAATTCATGGGTTTTCTAGACTTTTAGAATATTCAGGTGTATCTGAATTCTCAAGAGACAGTGGCACATGGACTAGGCACGTTTACCAGAGCTTTGAAAGTTCATACTCCCTTCACAGAATCACAGAATGGTTGAGGTGGGAAGGGACCTCTGGAAGTCATCTTGTCCAACCCACTGCTCAAGCTGGGCCATGAAGAGCCAGGTGCTCAGGACCATGTCCAGACAGCTTTGAGCATCTATAGGCGCTTGCAGACTTGCATCCAAGAGGTACAAGCACAGACAATATTTCTCAGGTTTTTTTCTGTAAATGCTGTTATTTAAAATTTCACCATGACGGAAAAGCTGCACTGATGGAAACAATGGACACATGGGCTCTTCTCTAAAATAGAAATAGTTTCCAATAGTGTGAAATAACAGAACTTAAAAGCAACTGCTTGCTATCTTTGATTTCAAGCAATTGCAACAGATCCTTCTTTTTGCATACAGAAGGCAGAGGACTCACTGTTCTGTAGAAATTTCCAGCCCTTCCATCACATATGACTGCAGTTCAACCTATCACGCAACCTATCTACTCCACCAGTAGAAATTCTGTGTCTGCATCAATAGCAATCTCATCCTCTTCACTGAATGCAAGTTTTGCTCCTACATGTCAGCTTTTTTCTTAAGCAGTGTATTCACATCCTTACACATGCTTTACGTGACTCCCCCGTCAAAAACCAAGATTACTAAAAATTAAATGAAGCAGCTTCCATATAGAAAAAGTTATATTTACAGTTTTATTTAGCAGAGTTAAAGAGCAAACAATTTTAACACTGTTGTTGAAAAGTGTTTTTACCCAAAGTTGCCAAGATCTAACAAGTTATTGAACAGAAATATTGGGCATAAGGCAATAATCCTGACCGGCCCATTAGAGATCGCCCCATCCCCAAAGAGCAGAGCTGATAAAGGCGGTAGAAAATCTGGATTGTGATTGACTCAGTTTCCAAAAATTAGACAGAGGTGATGAAAATAGGGTTCCACTCTGGAGTATATCTTTTAACATCTGCGGATGAAGGAATTTCTAAAGCACGTAAAATGCAAAGACAATTCCTGTTTCCAAGGGAACATTCAGTGCTTTGAATCCAAGAACGCTATGTCCATACACAGTGGTCAGTACATGACTATGGCAACACACAGATGGCAAAACATTTAAAATAGGATTAGAATTTTTTCCATTCCATGTCATCAGGAGGATTGACTTCTACCTTCCTTTTACCAACATCAGACCAGTTGGTGCTCAGAACTGTGCCTCCAGACTCCATCTGCAATATGAGAGAAAGCTTGTTTAGTTTGCAAGAGGAGCAAACACTTCTAGCAACATAAAAGCCACATTACTTACAGCAGACTAACAAATTCTGAAGAAAGGTGAAGAATTTAGCCCCACGTACAAGCAAGTTACACAGGAATTCTGTGTATATATATAAGAAAATCCGACAAAGCCATCATGCCATAATCTTCAGCCCAACAATACTTTTAACAGTACTGGGCACAATGAGATGTTGCTTCATTAACAAGAAGTCAGGTTCTTGCATATGAGGGCTACAAATAAAAGGAACTAGACATAAGCAATTAAAAAGGAATTTGATCCTTTAACTCATGGCAACTCTTCAAGCTCTAGATGAGCCAAAACCTGTATTTCCTCTGATAACACTGACTGAAACAAGGAGACCAGTGACAAAGCACAAGCTTCACTGAGGCACAAACTTGGACTTAGAGAGTCGTATTATTAGTGTACAACACCACAGCTTTCAGCGAGACTCATACCAGTATTTCCTACAGAATCACTGCCATTCATTACAGGCCCAAGGTTTTGGTAGCTAGAGGCCTCCCGGATCATGCAAAGCTTAGTAAATTGTGTCAGTGTGCAGTTACAATTTCTTTGGAGAAAAAGAGTTAAGACTTACAAACGATTTGTTCATGGCACGTTTCACTTCATCTGTACCATCTGAATAAATTTGCTGGAAGAGTTTATTTAAAGCAGCATCTCCTTCTAACTTCTCATTCTTCTCCTCTTCTTTGATTTCAACTACCAGTTTGTCCCAGTTCCTCGTATAGTGAGATGATGATGGATATAAGTGCTGGGTATCTGAGAACAGAAGCGTTAGTTAACTAAGCGTTTTCTCATGACTTTTAGAGCAGCAGAGAATACATAGACATATACGTATCCGACGAATCAGAGATGATAATAGAAGAGGAACCTGAAAATGCAAATGGATTCCTCCTTACAGATATGAGCATTGCAGTAACAAAAATAAAGGAAATGAAGAAATCCTAGAGACTATATTGAGCAACTGCAAATGTTTACTTCTAAGTACACAGAGTTACACGATTTAATTGTGCAACAAAAAATGCTGGATAACAGCAACACAAGTAATTGAAGTCAAAACTGGGCAGGAGATATTGGCTAATGGTAAGAAAAGAAAAAAAACCAGCAACCTAGAGGCGTAAGAAAATTTGAGCTACATTCAAAAAACACCTGAAGCCAATAAATCAGGAAATTCAAATTCTCTCAAAGACAGATTGTTAATCTGTCTTGAAAAACTGCAAAAAGTATTACTTTTCAAGAGAGATGGAATAATTAAGTATTATTTTCTTAACTATTTAAGCAGCAATAGAGGCATGACAACGCATGGAACTGCAAAAAGTGACCAAACCTGATTGCCAAACAGATAAGGCCAGAGGAATTAATGACAAGCATGTATCTTTAACAACACATCAGATTAAGAGAAGCTATGACTAAATTTAAAACCTAAGTTTTAGTAATGCTTTGCAGACTTTTTCTGTCAATTCTTGGCAGCAAAACCAAGACTTTTCATTGTAAATATGAAGCTGTGATTTTGTCAACAATAATTAACACAAAAAATATTAACTGCAAATAACTTGATACAAATAAACCGTTTAATACTTAATAGTTCAGAGAACAAACCTGGTGTAAATTGCTTTAACTTAGGAGAATCGCCCTGGCCCTCCAGCTTCTCCCATCTTACAGCCTCTGGTTTCTTCATTTTTATTTCAACCTACAAAACACAAGACAAAGAACAAACTAATCCAGATGGCAAACAGTTCTGTCAAATAGTTTCAAAGCAGGTGGATCTTGTAGCAGTAAGAAAAGACATACACTTGTTTTTAGAAACACAGTGTCTAAGATGAAGCCTATATTGTACCAAAGTTTACCTACCTTACAAGATGAAGTTACATGACTTCAAGTTGCGTGTCAACTAACCTCTTATGTGGCTGCATAGTTCTTCTATCAGACTTTTACCCTTTTGTTTAGTACCACCTAACTCTCTTTTGCTTACTATTCCCTTGATTCTTTTTGTAAATTACGGCATTCCAAAAGTAACGATCAGTTCCAACGTCTCTACACTGCCAGGCACCAAGGTATTATCTTTCAAGCATCCCTTTCTTGCCAGTCTTTACATTTAATCCACCAAAGAATTTTGTATTTGATGTGTAGTACACAAACCAAAGAAACACCCTGGGACTATGCAGATCTTCCCTCTGGAGAAATTCAGAAGCTGTATTCATTTGGTTCAATGAACACACACTGCTATGGAGAAAAGTGTCTAGTATTCATTGACAAAACCGGCAATTAAAAATCGATATGGTTGCAATTATTATAGGAGAAACAAAATTAAGTGAAGCATGTCATGCCCTACTCACAGCTACACATAATCCCTTTAGACAACCTTATTGAAATGGTTTTTTGTAATTAACCTTATCCTTTGGTTACAGGGTTACAAAGTTGCAAAACAGTATCTGCAAAACAAGGACTGCTTAATGCCACTCCAAATGACAAATTCACTTCAGAAAGTGTCACAAAGTTCCTGTGATGCTATTAATTAACTGAAATAAGTGCTTGCTAAACTTCAGCAGCTCCTTATTTGTGAACAGCTCAGCAGAAGCGAGCTCTTAGTTCTACCTAAAGCCACTGTAACCTGGGGATCCCTGCAGACCCAAGAACAAAGGCACCACTGTAAAAGCTAACCCTAGAGATCCTAACGGCAAGCTCCTTGCACAACATCATGTTGATCTGAAATCTGAACTTTATTTAATCCATTCTTCAAATCAGTCACTGGTAAACAACAGACAGAGACATCTTATAAAAATAAAGCAATGAGCTCATTTAAGTTTTAATGCTTCCATGTTTGCAATCATGCTGCCTTTTAAGAACCGGAATATTCAATGATGACTGCTTCTTTTTCTTTTTTTTCCCCCCCTGGGGAAGCTACCATTTCCCTAGACAAGTCTGAATATTTAGTTTACACCACTAACTTGTACTAACTGAGAACAACAAGAAGCTTAAGGCATGAGACACTGAATGCCCTTTAAGGCATGGGAGAGTTTCAGTTAAGTTTCTAAGTCCAACACCCACACGTATTTGACTTCCCAATGTTTTTAGCAACTTTACAAGTCACAAATTAAGCATCAGGGTATCAGTTTTTAAAATAGTGTAAGTCACAGAGCCAAAAGTAATCAAATAAAAATAAAATACCATATTATTCTAGTTGCTCAACCTACTGTCCCTAAAGAAGGCCCGTATTCCAGAGTTCAATACTGCAATCTGTAAGGATGCAGAGATTTCTGATGAAACTATGCAGAAGAAGCATTCAAACTGTGCCAGGAATTAGTCTTCAGTAAAACTAAAGAAGTCAGTAAGGCTTCCTTCACTGGTCTCTTCTAAACACACTTTGGAAACTACAACTTTAAAGTTCAATTTCGAACACTCATAAATCTAACGCTCTGCAACTAGTTTAAGGAGGCTAAAATATTTGTGTATCTACATATAAGACAAACAAGTAGTTCCACCAGTGCCAGAACTAGCAGTTGGGTTTTCTTTTTTTTTTTTCCAATGGATTTGGATTTCTTGAGTCAAACATTTAAGTTAATTAGCCACTTAAAGGCACTAATTAGCTATAAGTGAAACATGAGTATTAATGTGAAACAACTTCTCTGCTTCCTATACAACTCTTCTCAACTTGAGAAAACTGTATTATCAATTCAGTTGCACATTTAAGTAGAGGAGGCCTTATTTTTAAGATTCTGTATTCTGCTTATTAGTGCATCCCCCTCATATGTTCTATTTAACAAAAAAAAAAGTAAATGCTTGATACTGAGACTGCTCAGCCTTACACCTCTTCAGTTCCTCTTGTTTCTTCCTTCGCTATCTCTTCTTACCCTCATGCTTCAGACTTTCCACCACTATCTTTCAGTATCTCAAATACAGACTATTTCATCCACACCAAGAATGACCTCTAATGCAATATAATGCTTGATGTGAGCTATTAAACATAAGAGTTTTTGTGCTCACAATACAATCCTTCTCAAAAGCACTTTTATAAAGACCCTTAGCTATTTATCAGAGTACTCTTCCCATGCATAATAAAAAGAAAGAGAGAAGACTTTTACTTTTGCTGCTGCAGTAATCTCCCTCTCCTTTTTTAAACTGCTAGTTCTTACACTTTCCTCTCTGGAACTGCCCTGAAGCCAGTACTACATGACAAACATCTCAAACAAAAGGAAATGCTACAAACTAATTGCCAGCGTAAGATGCAGATTTCTTAAATCTAAACCATTTCAACCTTGCCAAGCTAGAAGTACAGACAGCTGAAAAATCGAGACAGAATGTATTCATGACACGATTAAACCTCTACCCCATCTACTCCATCCACTTCAACTGAAGTTACTCATTAGGCAAAGTAGCAGGCACGAGCAAAACTCGGGAAATCATTAGCTCTATACCGTTATACAACCACATTTTCCAAAAATACAGAGCTGTAAAATTCTGCTTGTGAAGGCACATATTTCTTCATCTTGAGAGCTTTATTTGATCTACGGAGAAACAACTTCGCGATTATGTGCACAAATGGCAATAAATGCATTTTAATTAACATTTTAAAGCTGATACCGACAGCTATCACACAGACAAGTAACACATTGGTACGGATATTTGTGTCATATCTAACACACAAGTACTGTTAGCTTTTCCCTCTCCTTTGAAAAAAAATTCAGTACTGAGGCAACAGAAATACATCAACACTTCGCCAACTATTTTGATTTAACACTTATATTTCACAAAATGTATGCCTGTGTGCCTTGTGCCAACTTTAGAATAAAAGACAAGAAAATTTCATTGCAAATTAAATGCCTTGCATACCACTTAAGTATTTAACACTCATAAAATTCCCCGGCCTCTCCTTGTAGCTCACGCCGTGCAGCCACCTGACCATCTCGGTAGCCCTCCACTATGTTAGTGCCTTTCTTGCACTGAGAAGACCAAAAGTAGGCACAGTACTCCAGATGTGTGAGAAGCCCCAACGCAGAAATAATCCACTTTCTGGTGTAATTTTTAAGTTCCTGGTATTTTGGGCTCAAAGTGAGCAATGCAAAAAGGAAAAGAAACATGGAATTTTGACAGAGTAATTAATGCATTCCTTGTTTGAAATACTGTCTTGAGAAACCTACCCCTCTAAGAAGAGGGTCGTCGCATGGGGGATTCGTCGTCTAGAAGAAACGCCATCCGCAGTGAAAGGATACAGAGAAGTTTCTACTCACAGAATTTTCTAGTCATAAAAGCAATTGATTTTTTTTAAAACCTATCAGAGATTTGGACAAGTTTGTTTGCAGCTTAATCCAAGTACTAGGTATCAGAAAACATTCCACAGAGTTACTCTCAGAAGCTATTCTAATCTATTTCATTGGTAGCATAAGAACACAAAACCTCCCTACTTTAAGATGACTGGAATAAAAGAACATTTAATCTAGTTTTAAGAAAGAATTTCTCACCTTAGCTACAGATAAACACAATGCTAGTTAGCCAACATAAATTTTCCAGGTAGCAGCTTACTGTTAAAAAGCCCAATCCTCTGATTAACTAGATTTCATGTGAATTTACATTCTGGGACCGACATTGTCAGTTTAAGCAAGAAACATTAAAACAGAAAGAATTTTTGTCTTCATCCCTAGAAGAAGATTCTGGGGTACACTGACAAGTTACAAGAATTTTCTTCTAATTTTTATTGTGTTTTATATTTTACAGTCCATGTTAAGGGAAAGTTCATTCACCACTGGCAAATTTGTGTCACGCTCTGATCAGGTGAAGGAAATCAGAGCTGGCAAAGCTTAAGCAGTAGTTCAGTCATTAATTTTAAGATTACCAAAAAATATCCTTTTAAATTCTGGTGTTTTGTTATATCAAACACATGAAAATGAGAATTTGGGGTTTCCAATCAACTACTTTTTTACTGAACTACTGACTGCCTTGTCCGAGTTGCAAATATTAAGTGTATGGAGTTGTCATTTTGCAATCATCTCATGTATTTTGTTACCTAAATTTAAGGCTAGTACAAAATATATCTTCTAAAAATGTATGACCTATTCAAACGTACCTAAGATCATATGCACATACAGTTTTGGTATCCTAGTTACTCAAAGACCTTTTATGCATTGCTTATGTTCCAAATTTCAACACCTTTGGACCATAACTTTAAACAATGTATACTGAGATGGAAATAACTACACAAATAAATTATAATTAAGAAATTTATTCTGTAGCAAATATATTGCAGCAAAAGGGATTTAGTGTGCACCTTTCAGTCTTGTCAGCTAGGTACTATGGAGAACTGAGTGCAAAAAGGTCAATGTTTCCACCTCACTGATATCACATGGCAACCACTTGGTAAAATTTAAGTTTTGGAGAAAGAGCTAGCAATACAGATCACTTAAGTATCCTAAAGCTCTTTGTCACTGCATCCTCAACGTAAATCATCGTTATTCCAATCGTTCTTAAATCCATCTTCTCTCAAGAGAGAGAAGAACCCTTATGCATAGTTTACCTTTATGCATTTACATAAAGCATGGGCACTGACTTATATGCTTGTTTAAAATATAGTTCTCAGAGTATTCACAAGCTTAAATCTACCCCACACCCATGTGCATTCATGAAAAAGGAAAAAAAAGTATTCAAAATTTATTTTGAGCCAAATAATTATCATGCCAGCCATAAGGAAGGTTTCTTTATGATCTAGCCAAGAAATTGCTCCAACTAGCCCTGCCTAAGAGATGCAAGAAGTTTCATAAAATATCGTATCTTAAACATCATTTTATGATTTACAGAAAACACTCAAGAATATATACAGGAGATATAAATCTGCATGGAAACCTCACAGAGAAAACAAGTATGTGAAAGCAGGAAAGGCTGCATTCAAGTGTCTGCAAGCAATTTAATGAAAATATCCGAAGCGAGAAGGTATCTTTAAAGGATTTGACTGCAATGGTAAGAAGAAACTTCAGTTAAAATAAATAAAATAAATCTGTTCCTCTGTTTATCTATTTGGGTACGGCTGCCTCTGAATAGAGGCTCTGACCACAGTCCAAGAGTGTGTGAACGTTTCACTCTTTGCCTTTTCCTTTACATTCAGCAACAGGCATGGGTGTGCTTTTCCAGTAAGCTGCAAAGAGTATTTCAGAGTTTGCAAGGCAAAACGTTGGTTTGAGGAAAAGAAACATTCCATTGATGCACACTACCGTATTCTTGGCATGAAGCTGCCAGGAGTGTGCTTCTACCTCGGACACATCTATTAAGTAACAAATGTCAAATGCAAAAGAGGCTGAGGATTTCTAACATCTCTCCTGTTTGCAGCACAACTTTGACCTCTAATTAAAGGACAGTGCTGGGCTAAAGAAACACTTTTTACCACTTTTCCAAATGGCTCTAAATTGCTGCAAGTCATTGCTTGCAAAAAGCTCAAACCACTAAAAAATGAAAACTCACAGTAATTGTCCCCAGACTATCTGTAGATGAGAGAGCAGAGAGGAAGAAAAAGAGAAAGCAGTAGCTCAAGTTTCCTTCAAATTCATAAGCATGCACACTAAAAGCACATACTCATCCTCACTCTCCTCTTCTAGGTCTAGGGAGAAGAAAACCCCAAGCATCACCTAGAAAACAACAGAAGATGTAGAGAACTGTTCATGTTACACAAGTTGCCAACAGAACATGGCAGAACATTCCCTTGGAATCCCAAATACACTGACTGATAGACTGAACAGAAGAGGGAAAAGAAAACAAGGCTGATTGCGTACAAAGAACTATTTCAGAACATTAGAAATTCTTACACTATTTGTGCATTTCTACTTTCCTGCCATATTTTCTGGACAGAGACAGATTGGCCAGTTTTGGCTTAAATATATGTAGTCGTTCATTTTCAGTTTTTGTGCCTTTTTTCCTTTTATGAAGGGAGCCCGATGATATTATGCATACTGAGCTACAGGATAACTGCACGCAGGCAACTTCCAAAGAGCAAACTTGGTCCAGCCTTTGCATTTTGGCTCCCTCTTCTGGAAAGAAGTTAAAAAACCAAGTAGCATTACTAAAGAGTACCTTCCTCCTGTTAAATGCTGAATGCAACGTGCAGTCTTCAGTGTGGCACAGTCACACTTCACCTGACACCTGAACACAACTAAGGATGACCACCAAAATACATAAAATCCTACCTAGTGTGCACAAAAAGTCATGCTATGCACAAACACTAGCTCAGCTTCCATTCGTAAGACACAAACCTCAAATTTATATGGTGCTTTTCAAAGTTGCTGTTACATTTTCCTTGATCAGATTACTACAGTCCTTTGAGAGATGAGGAGCACAACCAATAACGTCAATTGATCTAGTTATGCTAGTTATGATCTATCAACTATGCTGTTCATGTACAAGAAAAAAAAAGTTATGCATATATAGCAATTCCCTCAAGAGAAGGACTCTATATGGTTGTATTCAGCATTATCTCACAGGAATATTAGGTTGAGGCCTTAGATCATCAGAATTACATGCTGAAAAACAGTGGGTAGTTCTAAGTAACTCATGATTAAATGTGAACAGGAACCATAATCAACTCAAAGCTGAATTTGCAAGTAGCGATATCTATTAAATACCAAACAAACTTCCAACTTGGATAAAAAAATGGCTCCAAAGCATAGCAGTAATACATACAGCCACTATTAAAGGCAGCCTGTATCATCTGTATAACTGTTGACACTTAAGAAAATAAAGAATACGAGGATGCATAAAGAAAGAGATGAAGATTTTATCTCAAAACTGGACTTCAGCCATACATTATGCTGTTCTTGAGTCGGCATCAAGTGTTTTACCTCTTCCAGCTCACAGCTTGAAGTCAAAAGTCTGCAGACTGTGAACACCAAGTTACTTCTGCTCACACAGAAACCAAACACCTTCAAACATCTATCTATGCTACCTCTGTACCATTTGCTAGTTCTGTTCTTTTCCAGAGACCTGGTATCTCAGAGCTAGACACAGCATGGATTTATTCAAAGGTATAATTTCTATTTCATTGCTAGGAAAGAAACAATTCTTAAGGTATCAATTGCATTTTTCACCACTGTTAATATTCCCTGAAAGAACCAATCCCAGTGTCTGTGAGTTCTGTCTGTTCCTTGCAGTTATTCTAGGATCTGTAATTCTGCAAACAGAATTGAGGCTATTTTCTCCTCCTGAATTTGCATCTTTACCTTTATTCCTTTGCAATTGTCAAGTGATGCTGAATTTCAAGCAGTACTGAGAAACCCCTCTCCAGCTTCTCTTAGTTACCAAAACCCACAGGATTATTCTATCTGCCAGTGCTGTTGTTTCATCCTCTGTCCGTTACAGTTATCAGTTTTATGAAGTTCATGGGAAACCTGAACTATCCACCACATCACCTGCCCATACATTCCCCTCTGTTTCCTCATATAACAGGAAAAGAAAGACCAGACTTTCGGTTGCACAATAAAGGCTGCATGATGCTAATGGCAACGTGGCTCACACATTCAAAGCAACAAAACAAAATAAAGCAGTGTGAACACATGCAGTTATTCCTATCTGAAATTATTAATCCACAGGAACAGATCTGTTCCTATCCCATGAAAACACAGTTTCTTTAGGAGTGTAATAAAAAGTTCATAGAACTGGGAAGACAATGAGACTATGTCTTTCTTTCCAAGTTCTTACAAGAGGACTTAGCACAAATGGTACAAAATTGTAAAGGGTTTGAGAAGTTTTATGTAATAAAATAGATTATTCAAAGTAATAAATGTGTATTTTCCATACCCTCCTAAGAACAAAGTACATACATGAAACTTACGAAAAGAAATGTGAATTTCTAGTATTCAAACACTAAGGATGCACCATTCCGCTTATGGTTATGCTTAATGTATTTCAAAGTAAAATATCCTAAGCCTTTAAAGAAGTCTTTGCATGCATAACCTAACTTGTTTTTAAACTCTATTCTTCAGCCAGACTCCATCTGCTGGTCAGAACCAGAATTATCTGGGGCATCATTTAAACTGGATTCCTCCACTATGCCTCCACATATGTCCTTATATTATTCTCTTCTGTAAGAGGAAGAACACGTTGAAGCACCGACTTCTGCTGTTAGAACACCTTCTGTTTTCTCTCTTATCCCATTTTGTCTCAAAAATATTCTCTCGTAATTATACAGGCACAGCAACATTTGGAAACAAATGCTAAATATTTATAAATCAGACACTGCCTCAGCATAACTAAAGCTTTCACTCCACTTTAGGAACCTCAATCTAAACCAGGGTCTAGACTACTGAAAATTATTCCAGAGATTAACCCAGGCTAGAGATGGTAGCATAGAAAGACAAAGTTAAGTTCATTTCAACAGTGATCAGCAGCATGCAAATGCATCATTAAAGTAATGGTAAACATCAAGACAAACAAGTAGTATAACACAAACTAGATACGAACATAAAGCAAACAGGACCTCACAGTTACTCCTCTTGATAAGGTCTGTGCCCATTCCACTCAAATTTATACAAACACTAATGGACTAGCAGATTTTCTACGTACTTTGAGCACTCTGCTTATCTCCTGCAGCGTAAGAGCTCACATGACTGAATCGCATAACCTGCCCAGCTTCCTTAGCACGAGGAGTGGAAAAACAATACCAACTTTCTATGGCAATCCTCTCGTATCATGTTGAAGTCCCTCTTCCCTGAAATGATGCAGGAACTATCATAGGTACTTTTCTGAGAAGGGAACAGGTAAAATGGAACATGAGAACACGAAGGAATTTTCAAAAGCTGTGCAGAACCACTGCTGAAATATAAGGAAAGACTATTTACATTCCTGCTTCAGAGATACAGGCTTGGCTCTACGGACAAACCCTATGTCTGTCAATGTGTTATACCAACCATATATGCTATGCCAGATCACAGACTAAAATTTCTTATTTTTCTATACCTGTAATACAGAACAAACAAAATGCTGAGATGAAAGCATTCTCGCTCATGCCATGCGTTTTTCAAGTGTCTACAAGCACGTACTATTTCCAGGAATAGCATGGAAAGCGAAGAACAGTTAACCCCATGGCTAACCTTCACCAGCAAGAAAAGGGTAAAGAACTATTTCAACACTGAAATCCTCAAAGCCTGACTTTCATTTCTTGGGCACACAAAGACAACAATGCTTCATAAGGCAGTATTTGTGGCTCCTAAAAGTTTAGCAGAAAGGTATTCATACTTTCCTAATACCTGAATTGTAAGAGTGAAGAACACAGTCTTCTTTCTACAGCAACAAGTAAAAGCATCCTCAACATAACTGTCATTTGCACTTCAGGAAGCAGCATCGTATTACTATTTCTGATATTTGCACAAGTTTAGAAAGCCTCCCACTGGCTGAAAGGCACCTTGAAGAAAGAAAAAGCAATTCTATATGAAAAGCAAGGCATTATGACTGTTGCAGAGACAAGACAATAGAACAGAAACGTTTTCAACATCAGGAACAGTCAAAGAAATAATTTACACTTTAAGCAGCTTACCTTTGTTGAAAGCACTTTAAATGTACTTTGCTCTGGCACTATAGAATGAAGAAGAACGACCTTTAAGTTGTAGTCTTCACCCGATGGAAGTCTCACTGATGCATTCATCTGTTAACAGTTGAAAACACGTCTCTGGTCATCTTTGAGAGCAGTTTTCCATTTCCAAGTAAAGGGTTGTCATTTGGCACCAAGATTAAGTGATTAAATTAATGACCCTTCACTAGGGCACTTAAAGCATCAGGCGTCACAATTTCAGATGACGCCATTACATTACTGCATTATTGAACAAGGTGTTTCTAAAGTACGCTAGAAAATTAACAGGAGATTTCATTTCTTAGCCAGCAAGTATTCAAAAAGCCTATTATCTTGTCAGGTTGATCTGCATTCTTTGGGGAAAGAATTATATCGCAAATGAAGTACCAACACATTAATAATGGAACACGAAAACAATTTGCAGCTTCTCTTCTAATACACACGAACAATGTGGCAAGCGCTCACACAATTTTAACAATCTAAAGCAGACAGTAACAATCAAGTACTTCTGATAGTTCACAAAGTAGCAACTTGGTTGAGACTAAGGACCTAACTCTTCAATATTCTCAGCTAAATTAAACATGAGCATCAATCCGTACCACATATGGTATTATAACAGACTACTGCACTTACTTCAAATATATATTTTGCCGCCATTAACAATTTTAGTAATCCCCAAACCACAAAAAACCCACCCACCAACATTCATTCTTTTTCCGCAATTGTCCTGAAGCAAGATATTACTCATTCATACCTATTTTTAGAATACCTTGCCTCTGTCCATTCCTACTCCAGATGCATGTGTATTCAAACATTTTAAGTACAGATCCCTTTCCCACCACCCTGCCCCTCCAAACACCTAGTCAGCTGAAAAACAGATGGTCCCTTTCCACCATGCATGCCACGCGATCACTTGTGTATAAATCCTATGGACACTGCTGTGGCAATAGATCCCTGTTCACTTGATTGAGCACACACACATCTACAGCACAGCTGTACATAAAAAACGCCTCCAACATAAGATCTCTTGTACCTTTTCTTCATGCTACTGCAGCAGATAGTGTTCATTACTACATTTTAGGGAATCTAGGGGTGTGTATTAATAACCAATACAAATCACCTCTTTCTCTGAGAACTGCACGCTGACATCATCCCTTTGCGCATTCTTGATCATTATAGTCACAATTACTTGAGATTCTGTTTGGTACCAGTCATATCTGAAGAAAGAGAGGAAAACATTGACTGCAAAGAGAATAATACAAAGCTGTAACAGTCATTGTGTAGTTTAATGGGGGAGAGAAGACATACAAAATTAGATTTCCTCCCCTTCCTCTAACAGAGCAGCTGCAGAACTGACAAGATAAGTAGTTAAAGAACCATTTTTAATCAAGAAGCATATCTAAATTAGGTCACTTTCTTAACACATTCATAATATTGTTTGCCTCCTATAAATTAAAATGCGCTTTTTAGTTCAAGGTCTTAAAAGCTTCTCAAAAACATTATCTACCCTAAGCACAATGAGGCAGTCTTTGCATTAAGCTCAGCCCAAGAACTAAAACCAGAAGCCACAGAATGCTTACTCCATTCCCCACTCTCCCAGTGAGGCAGAATCTTCCGTAAGTACAATTCAGTCTGCGCGAAAGCGAGGACACTGAGAAAAATTTCACTTATACGGCCCTGTTCTAAAGTTACCAAAAAATAATTTCTATAGTCATTACCTTGCTTCTCCAAACTCCAAGTCAAAGAACAGTTCTACGTCAATTATATTTTAATTCTCACAGTAAAGCTGAAGTCAACTTACTTGATCTTTGGTGGCAGAGGTTGCTGCTGTGTATTCTAGTCGAAGCATATTCCATTGGAAAGAAAATTACATTAATGTAAGTGAAAACACACCATGTTCAAAGACACAAATAATTTTCATACTGACTGCTCCCCTTTTCTTGATGTATGTATGTGCATTAACTTACAGGTGAAACTCTTCACTGTTCTGCTAGCCATTTATGCCAGATTAAGAATTGATAAGTTTCAATTTACATTAAATATGTCAGTCTGTAACTTAGAATATATTGGTCAGACACTTTATAAACAGCAGTAAGTTCAACTTTAACTCATTTTCTTCCTCAATAAGAAGTATACCTGAAAGACACATAGTGACTATGTTCCTAATCTAAAGTCATGAAGGAAACCTGAAATAGATCTGAGAACTTACGGTATAACTGTCAAACAAAAACCTTTTAACTGTAAGATTTGTCTTTACACACACCCATCATGTGTTCTGTACATTCTCCTCCTCTATTCTGTTCATAAAATGTAAAAAATAGGAGTAACTATGAAAGAGGGAGCAGAATATCCAATGCAAATTCCCATTTTTGTCTCAAAAAAAAAGAAAAAAAAAGAGGGGCTCAATTTCAACATTTCTTTTGAAGATTGCCAATTTAAAAAAAAAAAAAGGAAACAAAGCTGAACAAGTTACAGCAGAAAAATGTCCACACAAAGCACTTGCAAACTACTGGGAAAAAAGTTACTTCCTAGCAGTCACAAGCAAGTTAGTATTGACAAGATGAGCTTATTAATTCATAGAATTAGGCCACAGACTGCAAGCAACAAAGTCAAAATTTTCTTTAATGAGTGCACAGTGATTGGGAGATTTGTATGCCACTCCTAAAAGTCTTCAGGGTACAAATTTTGCAACTTTGCTCTCAAACAAAATAACACGTGTTTAGAAGAACAGTTAAATTCTTCAGAACTGCATGCAATAGAAAAGATAATCTTTAAAGCCGGCAAGTTATAAGAAGCCAGTGAAGCCTAAAAGTACACCCTAGCTTAACGAAGAACTTGAAACAGTAAACATATTAAGGAAAACATCTTACCACTTCTGTGGTCTGTGACGCTGCAGAAAGAAAAAAGTTGCAATTTCAGAAAAAGACATACTGAACTTCCAAGGCATATACTTATTCTAGCTTTCTTCCAAGGCAGGCATATACTTATTCTAGCTTTCTTCAATTACCCCAGAAATTCCGCATTTATTCTAGTCTCAACACTAGAAGAGTTAAAAACATGCCTGAACTACCTCTAGTATTTTGCTTTTATGATACTGTACTGTTTAATCAGATGTCAATCAGCAACTTGTGCAAAGAAACAACTGTAATATAAAGCATGTTATGATTAACAGAAGGTACAACTTTCCGTTACTTTCCTTGCTTATCAGAAACTCATACAGAACTTTTTTAATGAAAGCAACATCACAGCAAACAAAAGTTAACAAATCACTTCCCACGAGTCTGTACTAGGTTTATCACCCATCCACAGGAAGAGCATAAAGTTCTCACCAAATCTGTATCTCATACTAGGCAAACAACGATGGGGAACGAGATGGAAGTCTGGCAGAGAAATTCACTTATATGACCTTAAATATAGTCTAGTACTTCGATCTAAACTATAGCTCAGTACTTCCTCTTCTAAATATTTTTTCCTACAATATTTCAGATTAAATATATTTGAAAAGAAACATGCTTCTTTATAATGCATTCTGCTAAAAAGAAATAAAAGATTAATAAAAAGAAGAATATTAAGTTGTAATTAAGAAATCAGAGATTTTGGGTTTGGAGTTTGGGATTGCTTTTTTCTTTCCTGGAGTATCAGAGAATTAAGATAGTAGCTCAAAAAAGACAAGACAGGGATGAATATTGAAGATAAAACAGGACAATTGAGTTGAACCAGACAAACACTGCAAAAAGCAATTATGACATCAGAGGAAAATGTGTATTATCACCTCTTTCCTTTGAGATGGCAGAAAAAGCTGTCACCCAAAATACCTCTTTGCAAATAAGACCGTGCATGCTTATCAAATTCCTCCAAATAAAAATACACCTGGTAAAAATGTATCATGAAGCAGAAATTTGTTTGTTCCTGTACAACACAGAAAGGTTCTCCTCTGGTTTTTAGTCAGCAGGCTCGTTTTATTCCTACTGCCCCATTCTCCAGTGTGTCCCACAAAGAGGGAGGGAGTCACAGCAAGTGAAGGAAAAAGCTACATCAGTTATTGTGTTACCTCTCATTAAAATCCACAGGCAGTTTAACCACAGTGGATGAGCTCACGGCCGGGAGTGTCAGCTTGTACAAAGGTATGAAAGGAAATTATACTCACGCTCACTGACTACCACCAGAGCAGCAATTAGCACCCGACTAAGGCACTCTCCACATGGAATCACAGTAAAATCCCCAAATTTCCACTCCTTTTTCCAACTTTATATTCTGCGAGACTTGAAAAGATATTTTGATGCTGTTTTTACAAAGCAAGTTGATACATGCTTCCACAGTTAAAATTAGCTAGCAGCTGTATATGAAAGCAAGTTAAAATTAATTACGATTGTCTGAACTTTAAACAGCTACTCCTTTGTCACAGCTAATGATTACATTAAAAACCCAGTATTAATGTTCCTCTAAATCTGAACTATAGAAGCGTTTAGGACGTATACTCCAAGAGAAACAAGAGATAGGAAAAAGTGACTTTTTTTAAACAAAAATTCCTTTTGTTCTAAAGTAAGAGATAAGCTGTAAATCTTTGAAAAACACGACACAGCTTCAAAGCACAGGGCATGTCAAATCCCTTATCAAGTAAATGTGGTTTCTCTTACCATTTAGTGTTTCCTCGCATCTTTTAATCCAAATAGTAAAGGTATCATCTACATCTAGAAGACATCAAACACAGTAACATTAAAACTCTTTAAGCACTACACGTATCGCATAAAGAACAATTCCTCAGAATTGCCAACTGGAACAAATTCATCCCAAATTTGCATCAATTTACTAAAAAAAGGTTTTATTTCCTAGTATCTTATTGTAACCTCTGTCATTCCAGTTAAGCTTTAGGTATTTTTATACAACTCTACTATTTAATTCTGTTATATTTAATTAACTTCAAATTTGTAGGACACTAGATTTTGTCTGAACTGACTCAAATACACTACTGCTTTCCACTCTGCTCAACCTCTATATAACCATTTGGAAAGCAAGTAGTACAGTTTCACACATTTTCCCACTATTCTTAAAATTATCTTTTCAAACACTCAGTCACATTCTTCCTCTCTGGAGGAGTATCAGAAGATATGGTGTCTTCTGAGGACAACCCAAAGTTGGCCCAAGTTTTCACAAACACCAAGTATTTTCTCCTGGTGGTTTCACACAAGCTTTACTAACACATCTGAAGTTTCAGGGATGTTAGGAATACATAGGTGCCAATTCCACTCTATGAATCAAAGAAAAGTTTACTAAGACCTTGATACTCTAGGAAGCAAGCTCCCTAGATGGAAATGAATTCACTGGAAATTAGCTCAAAAGGTAGTAGTGTAATGACAGAGTAATCATCTTATTTCAACAAAATTCCCACAAAAATGTTTCACAGTCAGGAAAGTAAAAAAGTGGCAACATTACTGACCAACTACTAGGAACAGCTCAACTTTTTATCTTTTTACAATAGAGAATTCACACTGAGGGAGTTCACGCAGCCAACTATGCAGCAGAGAGCTTGAAGAGGCTTGACAAAAGAGTTCCCAGCAGACGCGCATATAGTATCAAGTGTGACTCTACCACAATTGCGCTAAAGCATTCACTCCAACTCCTTCAAACATAAAATGTACATAAATTTTAAGGTGTGCCTTCGGTCTTAAAACTGCTACTCCACTTCTCAAACCATTTCCTCTTCTTTTTCCTTCTGCCATCCCCAGAAGTCATCTTATAAGGTATCTACATTTTAAGCTACATAACGTTTATGTAACCCCTCAATTGCTGTTAGGAAAAGATAAAAATGCAAATAATAATATGGCTGTCTTGACACTACAATCCAATCAGTCACTGACTGCAGTCTTCTATATTCCTAGCAAATCCTCAAAAGAAGATACCTACTCTCAGAAAGAATTCTCCAAAATTAACTGTCAGAGGGTTACGTTGGAGGATCCAAGGGCTGTCTTCATACCTAATGTACACTACAGGTATTCAGATGACTGACCACAGACTGTCCTCAGAAGTACAAGGGGAAAGGAAGAAAGGCAAAGGACCCAAGATGCAGTAAAGTAAGTTCTGATTAGATAAGGAAAATTCTTTACTAACAGAGTGGTCAAACACTGGAGCAGGTTGCCCGAAGCGGCTGTGGAATCTTCAGCCTTGGAACTCAGCAAGACCTGAGCAAACACATGCAAGTTCAAAGTTAATACTGCTTTTGGCCAGGGCATGGAATTACATGAGCTCCAGAGCTTCTCTGCAACCTAAATCAATCTGTAATTTTTAAACTTAGCACCCATACCCTAAAAAGACTTTTAAGTTTTGCAGCCAGAAACAAAGTTGATTAATCAAAAGGGAAATTAAATTAAGTAGGTTCAGGAGTCTAAGCAAAGAGAAACCGAGTCAAGCCTCCACCGACCCAAACTCTGACTTTCAGCAGCAGGTGAGGAATTCTCTTTTGAACTATGGCCTATGACAATACTGCTATGCCACATAAACTTCAAAAGAAAGGTCTGGTGCTATCTGCCCTATTTTCCTAGAAGATTCCCCTCGCCAACCACAGCCTCTTTCCCTGCATTCCAGCACATTTTATAATTTGAGGCAAAATAAATTTTTTTTGTGCTCTATAATTGCATTATCCTTCCCTCCCAAAGAACTCATCAACAACTTCTGTTAATAACTTCCTAGTTCAGAAAACCTAACCAGATCTTCACTTACTGAAAATCTACTAACTCTTAGAATACAAGAAAAGTACTTAACAAGATGTTTCTTTAAAAAGTTGACAGATTCCATCTTTATTAAATTTATTACGTAGTCATAGGAAAAAAACCAAGAAAATCTGAGTGCAATTGTCCTAAATCCATGTAAGGAAGAGTAACAGATCACACTGCTTTTTCAATCTAAGGCAAATGAATGGAGTCCGAAAATCCACACGTGTCTAGCCTCGTGGCTGAGCGAAAGAAATCTTGCTTCCTCGTGTTATTTTATAAAATAAAGAAACATTGCACATTCAACAATTCATCATGCCAAGTCTTATTTAGATATCACTGTAGGTGGGTAATGGGAAGCTTGCTGTGGTACCCCTGGGCCTGTCAGTCCTACCAGTAATGAGCACAAGTAGGATGCTCATTGTTGTTTCATTCCAGATTAAAACAGCCTTTACACCAGCAAGAAACAGAAACATGGACCGGTGTTCTTCTGCCCCCTTGCGTGACAAAGAAATCAGCCTTGCCAGCGAAGAATTCCCCAACACAGCAATCCTCTCTGAGGCAGGAACAGCTAAAGCCTTCTCTATCATCTGCTTAGCAGTACGTGGCAAATTTTCCCTCTGCGCCTTGTTCATTTTGTACTAGCTGCATTTAACTGGAAGTTAATTGTTTTGCCAAAAAGCTTATGCTCACAATTGTTTTCACCTGGGATCCATCAAACATTCCACAGAACTGCAAAGGCAAATTCTGTTACTGACATTAACTTGCCAGTAAAATAGGTAATACACAGAAGAGAATCAACTAAAAATCTGTATTTTTAAAAAAGCCTTCAGGAGACTCCTGATCTCACAGAGGGTCACAGAATTTTATAACGACATACAGGAAGCACAGCGGAAGCTATCTTCACATGAGAAAGTAATCAGGAAGGACTCGGATGCTTCAGAAACACTTACCCAGAAACTGGGTAAGCAGCAAAACAATGGAAAATTAAATTCAAACAGGTAGAAGTCAAGCAATTCAACACAGGAAAAGGTTGTGCTGTATTTCAGGGATTCTGAATTAGCTAAGAGGATCCTGGTATTCACAGGCTTATCTAAAAAGATATCTGCAGTTCTGCATGCTGTTGCACCCTGCAACACAAGAAGGATGTGAGGTTAAACAGAACGAAAAAAAAGTGATGCTCTGGACTGAGGAGATTTTTTGTATAATCTCTGTTTTGAACAACTCCAACCGACAAACTAGAAGTTGACAAAATCCATGCACATGAAAAGCCTCAAACTGACAGTTATTGCCTGGAGTGGGGCAAGAATATGAAAAAATATAGGTTAATCATTCAATTAAATTCAGGAGTGATGAGTTTGGAGATGTATGAAAAATTACCTGTCAAGTAAGGAAAGCTACAGAAGTCACTGGAAGGAATCTCTTCCTTGCACAGGAAGACACTAACTAGAGAACTTGGCTAGACTGCAAAGACACACTCGTCTTTCTAGCATACAAACAAGCGGAAACTACCTAGTTATCCAAACTACCAAAACTGAACTTTTGGAAGTTTCTTGTATTTTAACTCCTATTCCTGAGCAGTCTAAGCTGACAACTAACATTTGCTGCAATTCCACCACATCCCCCTTCCATTACCATTACCACTGCCCCACTGCTTCACTTCTGCTGGCTTCAGCTCTCAGACCCTTCATTGGGCCATTTCAACACATCAATCCAGGGGGAAAATACTTTCAAAATTCTAGCTTTCTGCAGACTTAATGCATTGAAAGAAGAGGATAAGCAAGCACAAGAGTAGGAGGCAGTGGATCGCTTGGCAGCAAGCACAAATTAGCTTACACTCCCATGAAACTCCAGTTTTAGATCAGAGGATCAGATCACTTCTTTGGGGGAGGCAAAGTAATTAAATTTTTGCTAAACCTTCAGGTCCCAGCAACTGTTACAGATAAGACAGCATACTAAAAGATCTGAGACGATGACAATGCTTATCAGATTAGCGCACTTTGCTCTAGGCTTTTCTTTTCAAGCTGCTTTTCTTACAATTTCCTCCTGCTGTTGGGAAGGGAGGGAATGGAATGAGGACAGCATTTTATTTAAAACAGGGGATCAGAGAGAAGCGAAAGGAGTCACAACCATCTTGCAATTGCTTTGCTCTGTGCTTCCCCATGTCTTCTAACAAAGCTTTCTGTATTAACCTACTCCTCTCCTGCTTCTAGAATAAAGCCAGGTTTTTCAAAAAGCTCTAATTCTCCCTGAACTAAAAAGTGCCCAAGCCCAGCCGGAAAGTCAACAGCAAGAAAAAAAGGTATAATAAATACACTTCTGTGATTAAGTGACATGTAATGTGAGATAAAAATCCATTTTGTCAGTTTGAATACCCGTCAAGTTGCATGTTCTTTCTAAAGACCAGTCTAGCAAACAGCTTGAGAAGTAAGAAATTTCAGCTACGTATAGGAGCCTGTTCTCTTCAGAAACTTCTCTACAACACTTAATGTCACACCATCATCATCATTTATTTGCAAGACCCCCAGGAAGCAAAAAAACACTCTCGATTTTACATAGAAAAAAAACCAAAACAAACCCACCCAAACCCCCAAAACAAACATATACTATTTGCTAAGAACTTTGATACACATTTTAAAGCAGCTTTACAATTTTATGCAGTGATTGCAAAAACCTTCCCAGAAGCCAGACATCTGAAATCAGGCACCTAATTCACTGGCCTTTAAAGAAAAAAAAGAAATCCTCGGTCTTCAACTAACACATTAAAAAGTTTTTCTCATTAGCAAATGAGCACTGAGCACACAGGAAGTTTTAATACTTACTGTCCAACCTCTGTCCCTCTCTGAAGGACTCTAAAGCAGATGCATAGTTTTTGACATGATATTCACCTAACCTGAAATGAACAAAGAAAAACACAAGGAAACAGTAATTACTTTTCAGTCTAATCCACATTCTGAAGATCACAACACCCTCAGTTCACACACTGTATTAGTTCAAATCACACATGTAAGAACTTAAATCACCTAAGGGACGTGTTTTTGAAATGGCTAGGATGTTAAGATAATCACCCCAAACGAAATTGCTTCTTACAACCACAATTTTATTACAGATAGGTTACAAGCAGTATGGCATTAAATTTATTGCACAGAGCCATAATCCAAGTACCAGTATTGTCCTGCAGATTACCACAATATTCACAAGGTACAATGTACGATACATACCCTTGTCGAAGGAGTGCTACAGCATTATTGGGGTTGAGTTCTAGGGACTTCTTTGCATCTGCAACTGCATCTGTTGGAATTCAGTTTAAAGGTAAGGAACATAATAATGTTATAAAAAGCAGTGAACTGTGAGTAGGTGTACTACGTTAGCTTGCACACAAATCACACAGTTTGAATTAAATGTAGCCACAACTGCTATGGATGAACCCTTCACATGGCTGCAGAGCTCTACATAACATGTAGCGTGACTTTCATTTAGTCAAATCATCTACTTAGATCTGAAGTGTGAATCATTTTGTTTTTACTGGAAAAAAAAAAATCTTTAATTAAGACCAAATCTTAATTCAGTTAATCTTTTTCCCAGGCATTATTCAGTTATCACATTCCTACCATAACCAGATTCACACTCGACCAAAAACGTAAAGATGGAAGATGCTGACAATACAAAGCTTAAAATCTGCCTAAGAAATCTACTTAAAAAAAAAAGCTGCCAGGATAATATCAAATGGAAAGCTGGGACTGCAGAGTACCCTGTTCATGGGAAGTTTTGCAGAAACAAAACAATCAAAGAAAACTATAAAATTATGTGCTAACTGTACAAGCAGCATATTAAGTTACAGATAAAACTTTCTCTTAGTACTATGTTTGGCTTCAGACTGAAGACATCTTCGGTAAAGAACGTGTTACAATACAATTGTAAGAGGATTTTCAGTGTTGTCTGAAGATCTTACCAGCATATTTCTGTAGAAGAATATGAGCATAAGCTCGTTGACAATAATATTCGGCATCATTTGGATTCTTTTCCAAAGCTGTTGTCAGTTCCTGTAAAGACACATAAAAACCCATGAAATGGCACCTCGGAAGTCCCCATAAAAATACAGCACCAAACTCTGTCAACTGAGAGCCATTATAGAAGAAAATATCCCAACTGTCAGGACTGTTTAGCTGTTGCTCAGTTCTCATCCACAAAGCTTAAACTTATGAGAGCTTGAAGTACAAGGAACCTGTCAATTATATCAAATTCAAGGAGGCTGTTTCTTACGGAGAAGGAAACAGGTTTAAATGCCTAAACACAAGGTCTAATGCACAGATGATCCTCTACGTTCCAAAGACCTTCTTACAATTCTCAGCGTCTTTGTACACAGGTCTGCTGGACTTGAGGAAGGACTGCAGCATTAGGAATTTGGAAGTCAACATGCAGTATGTCAGAACAGTTGCGTGGGGATAACATGCTCAAAGCATTCTGACACGTGACAAAATACCACATTACACAATATTATTGAGCATAAGAGATTGTTCCAATTTATGCTGAGCACAAAAGCAGGAGAACAAAAGACTTGGGGAGCACAGGGCTCAAAGGAAATATCGTTGCATAATAGAAATAAGTATAAAGTAACCCCTTTTTAAGGCAATCACTGGGTATACTGGTTGAAATAATTGTATTTTGCTCTCTATTAGAAAAGTTTATGACTTCTGCACAACAGAATAAAATCACGACTTGATGCACACACTTGGAAAGAGCATCTCCAATTCTCTATTAGTGAGAGAAGTTCTTCTCTTTGCTAGAGGACAGTAAGTCTTCCAAAGCCACTACAGCACATTGCTACAGTATAGTAACTCTGTTCGCTAAGTTGACTTCTACTCAAGATTTCTACTCAGAATCTAGCAATCATGAATGTAGCTATGATATAGGCTTTAAACCTGCATAAATATTAGCACAGCACAGCTGCCAAAACTGTCCCACCAAGCCAGAGAAAAAGGAAGAGCAGAGGACTTGCCTTAGTTTTAATTCAGATCAGTGTCTCATTCTATTTCACAGATGTCACATAAAAAGTTTAAGCCAACTAGGAGTTAAGAGGCCACAACAGCCTCTTTTAGCAGTAGCATGAGTCCTTACCAGTGTAAGATATACAAATCCATATATTGGTACAGCATATCAATGTGAAACCTCAGGGGTCTCTGAAGAAAGTGGTAGGCAGTAGACAATTGTAGCTTGATCTGATAGTACCAATGTCTTTCTAAGATTTGAAGTCATTCAAAAGCAGTTGTAATTACAGAAATACTCATGGCTATAGGCATTCCAGATGGGAGGGACATGAAGTAACCCACATATTAACACTGGTTCATATTATGCTGAGAGGTGAAGCACAGCTTTTGACCCTCAAAACCAAGCAGGGTCTGACTCTGACACTTAACTTTACAGGCACTTCGCAAGCAGAGTCACTTCTGTGACAGATCACCTCTCACTCAAAAGCATTATTTCCTGTGATTTACGCTGATGACAGAAGCATCGATTAGAACCAGCACACGACATATGAACGGATTTTGCTACACAACTAGCCCTCACCCCAGGAAAGCAAAGAAAACCAAACTCAAGCATTTTCAACAGTGTGAAACTCATCTCTTGTTGGCTTTTTATCAGTAAGTCGTCACATCTCATTCAGCCACACACACACGAAAGGAGTTACTCTGCTAACACAACTATTTGAGAAGACAGACAAGTAATACTTGACTAGCACCTGGAACTCCAGATTACAGACATCAGCAACAGTTACTTAGAACACGCTTAGACTTTGTCCTCACAAACACTCAAGTATGTGTCTTCTACATATTTTGACTCTAAAGGCCCTTACCATGCGACCAAGCTGCAAATCTACTTCTAAATACACTGGGAACTTTCAGGTCCCTTCATGCTAATGATGAAAGTACATAAGAATTAAAGGTGCTTTCGGTCTCCACATAGTAACCTACTTTTTCAACTTAAAATGACAAAAAATTCATTAAAAGAGTTCACAGCTTTATCATTCAGACAGTATTTAAAGACAGATGACAAACTTTCAGTTCTATCAGATCGAGGTGCAGAAAGCTGAATCATGTTCTCCAAAAGTTAAAGGAATCAAAAGTACTGAGGACACAGTGCAGAAACTGGACACAAATGCAGTCAGGTGTGGAAGGATTACACAGCGCCATTTATATAGTGTTGTGTCCCAAATTAGAAATTTTAAGTACATCAATTAAAAGACCACACCTAAGATCATGCAAACGTGATATGCTACCTGTAGATGCAAGCTTCTAAGTCAGCAAAATGCTACACTGCACTATGGGACTTAGCAGTTCAGAGATTATCAAGCACAATCTGCCAACTCAATTCAGTACTCTTAAAAAAGGCTACACAAGTGGCACAAGGATTACCATATCAGATATTAAATAATGCCTACAAAACGTGTTACGTATTGTTTTGAAGTGTTGAATGTACAAAGGACTGAAATATAAATAAGAAAAGCAAAGCAACTATGTTAACAGAAAAAAAAATGCATATTCTGGTAGTATTCTTTAATACTTCCAAAGATCTTTTGGTGTTGAGAGGTTTTTTTTGTTTGATTCTTGGTGTTTTTCCCCTCTCACAATGGGAAATTACTTTTTTTTTTTTAGATCTTTAATTAGTTTTACTATGCCAAATATGTTTGGCTATTCCAAATTGCTTTCTAAATGTCATTTATCTTCTGAAAAACTTTTACAAGCTACAGCCTAAACCCCAAAGAACTGTAAGATTCAGCTTCACCATTTTCTTTACGGAAAGATAATTCAGTATCATCTTATGCTTCTGACACCTACTCTACTGAAGGAGAACTAATCATTTCCATCCTCTCCCCTTCCAAGTGCCTTAAATAGAAATACTTATTCACCTTCCAGGTCCGTCTTCCCGTTAACCTTCTGTTTTAAGTAAAAATTACCTTTGAAAGGACATTAATACGTGCTAACAGGTAAAAATCATAAAACAAGCCAGGTTGGAAGGGACCTCAAAAGATCATCTCATCCAACCTTTCATGGGGAAGGGAGCCCAACTGAGATTATCTAGCACCCTTGTCCAGTCGTGTCTTGAAAACTTCCAGGGATGGTAAGTCAAGCACGTCCGTGGGGAGGCTGTTCCACTTCAATGATCATTCTCACGGGAAAGAAAAAATATTTTTTTTATGTTGAGACGAGAGGAAAATCAGTTCTGGTCCCCACAAAACGTAGAAAGAGGAAAAAAAAACAGATCAGGGCAGAATAAAAAACTAATGAAGACTGAATAAATTTCTCCCATAAGCCTGAGCCTTTTATAACTGTAAATGATCTATTTGAACTACCGCCTACCTACGTGGAAGAAAAAGTTGGGTTTGGGGTTTTTTTTCCTTGTTTGCAACACAGGTAGCACACGTATTTTGACGGAACTCCTTCCGTAGCCGGGCCTCACAAAAGGGGGCTTTCCAGGGGAACGTCTGCGAACCCCCTCGCCCGCACGAACAGCGACCGCACGACGCTTCAGCCGCTTCCCCCCACCCCCACCGGCGCCCTGCTGCACCCCAACGCCAACGGCTCGGCAGGCCGGCAAACTTCAAACACCCGAGGGGCGAGGCCGGGCCGCCACCCCCCAGCCCCCGCCGGCCCGCCCCGGCCCTCACCTGCGCTGCTGCCCCCGGGTCCCGGTCGATGTCCCCATCCGAGAACCTGCCGAGGAAACACAACGGCGTAAGAAGGCGAGGCGGGCGGAAGGGGCTCGGGGAGGCGGCGCGGAGCGGGGCGGCGGGGGCGGGAGAGGTGCTCACCGCGGAGGAGCCGCTCCC
>VZSC01008111.1:0-24983 GCA_013398225.1 Steatornis caripensis | reverse complement strand
GGGCGCCGCCTCCCCCTGCCATAGAGCTGGAGGACCGGCCGTGGCAGAGGGGCGCGGAAGCCCTTTCCGCCTTCCTCTTCCTCCCGCGGAGGCGGCGAGGGAAGACGGAGGCGGTGTGGTGCTTTTCGGCTCCTTTGCTGCCGAAGCTCGCCCCGCTTCTTGGGCAGGGCTTCCCAAACGGCGTCTGTGCAGGCACGAGAAAGAGCAGGCGGGCGGCCAGGCCGCGGAGCTGCCGTTTGGGGTGCGAGCCTCAGGGGAGCGCGGGTGAACGATGAGGCGTTCGTTGCCGGGGGCGCCCGGGAGGCACCGGGCTTGCCCGAAGCTCGGGCGCCTCCTCTCGCCCCAGCCTGAGGGGCGCCGGCCCCCGCCCCTGTCCCTGTGCCCCAGCGAGCTGGGCCGGGCCGGGCCGGGCCCGGCGCTGAGGCCGTGCTGGCAGCCTGAGGCCTCCCTCCCTAGGCTGCGTTCTGTGGAACGCCTCAGAAAGAAAAAAACCGAGCCTTGTTCTCCTCCTCCGCAGCCTCACACGCGTGCAGAAAAGAACTGCGGCCTCTGTTTTTTACTGAGTCGGCAGCGGCTGGGATTTGAGGTCGGGTGTTTTGCTTGGCCGCCAGCAACGGCACCGGCGTTGCTCCAACTCCACAATAATAAGCTCTTGGTTTATTATTTACTCTACATCTCCCTTCTTTTGTCGAACCAAGGAGAGCTGGAAGTACTGATGTGCCTGGCTGGTACAGTGGACCCTAAGGGACATGGGAAGGGAGTGATTTTAATTTACTGTTGGTCACGTTGGTTGCAAGACGGGAGTCTGCTCTTGGAGGCGTGTTGCTGCCTGCCGCAGATTTCCCCCGTCTCCCAACTGACCTTAACGAAGCTGACAAACCATTTTCCCTTTGCAACAGTTGTATCTCTGGCAAGAAGTTTTGTTGGCAAAGTTGTAACTTACAGTGCGATTTATTTTTTTTCCCTATGTTTCCAGTAAATTAGCAAAAAACTTCCCTGCTTTTAAAAACATCAATGTCAGGTGTTATCACATCAGGTTTCCTAGTATTATGAGATACTTGTACTACAGGAAAAAGTCCCTATTTTATAGTCTGATAAAAAAAAAAAAACAGCCTCCTTCTCCAGTGCTTTCGTCAATCTGAAATAGCCCTCAGGATGAGAACTGTATCAGATCCACGTTCCTAGTGATATTGCCAGCACTCCCCAGCTGTGGGGAGCACTGGCAGATAAACAACCATGAGTCAGCTGGCAGCAGTAGCTTTGGTTTGGGTATGGCCAGCCTTCCTGAAAACGGGGTGAGGATCTGCAGGTGGAAGCCTGACTTCTTGCGAGTCAGAGGGAAGAAACATTGAATTAAACAGGGTGGTTTCAGCTGCCGAGAAACAGGGCAGCTGTGGCAGAGAACTGCTTGTTCGATTGTAGAGTTACTTCTGATCAACTAGACTAAACTCTCTCCACCACATTTCTGCTCCCATTAGGTTTTTCTAGTACTCCTATGCTTATCTTTTAATTAGAATTATCTTTAAATTTAGAAACAAACAATAGAACTCCTGCATGAATTCAGTCATAAAAAGCCAGATTTCCTTTAATTTTACATTCCGCTAATCTTACCAGGCATCACACTTATTTTCAAACCACCTTCCGTTAAAACATTGCAATTTGTGAGGGTTTGAAGCCCTAGTGGTTTGGGCCAAGTTGTGTTATACAACCTACAAAGGCCTTTGCGATGACTGGCACCCCAGAGTTATGTTGAAAATTTTGGGTTGTTTGTCTATAACATACTGGGAAATGATGGAAAAGAAGTTTAAGTCCCGTTCTTGGACTTTGCTCAACTTTCATTTGAGCTACAAAAACGTTCAGTACTGCTATTTCACAGGATACCTATGGCATTTTGGGGTCGTTCGCGTCTGTTTAGAAGTCAGTCGTGAATCGCTCGTGTCCCACCACAGACCCACACTGATTAATCACGTTGTGGTATTTCTCAGTGTATTTTGGTTATTTACGATGACCGTCAAAACATTGTAATAGGATAAAAACATTTCAGAGTAAATACAGAAAAATGTTTTTCCACTTGATTTATTTTCATAATAAACCAATTAAAAATACAAAAGACAAGGACCCAAGGTTCAAAGGGCTCCATCATTTAAAAATTTGTCTTTAAATACAAATTCACTCTGTAATATGAATACATATAACATTAGACCTCTAAACATAATGATCTTATTTGCATCTATCAAAAATTTGTATGGAAACAAATTAGCTGAAAAAACTTCCTTGTGACATTGAATGTACATTATTTACAATCAAAAAAAGGACTCTTAGCAGTATTAATCTCCAAATACCTGCATCAATTGTATATATTTCATTTCCTTCCCCCGTTACAAAATAATCTGAAGTAGAAAGCAAGATTGTTAAGATTCATAGTCACAAAATGGCATGAAACATTTGCACCTGTAGTGATGCCGTTAGCTTCTGCAATTAAATATATCTGATGTTTTCATACAAAATGTAGACATGGCATTGTCCATTACTGGAATAAATGTCTCGTGTACTCTCAATAGGAGTGTATATTCCATTTTGCACACACAAGAGCTTGTGCTGCAAAAAAAATGCAAGGGGATACCTGGTTATCAAAAGCTAAAACTGGTGTAATTCACCGGTATGGAACAGATACTTGATCAGAAAAATTCATACACATGGAATGAGAATGTCCCACGCTAAAAGTAACTGTTGCTTCAAAAGCTAAGTGATACACGTGCGGATTAAACAGAAAAGGTTATAATAATGTTACTGCAATGTAAATCGGCAACAGACTGAAAAGACACAGTAAGAAAAGTTTGAAACTCTGGCCAACAACCTCAGGAGAAAGTCTTCATAGCATCAACAGCATGTTCCTTCACGCCTGTTATTTTGAAACATGAGTAATATGTAATTTTATTTATATGATAACATTTAGCAATTAACAGAAAATCAAAACCCCTTCTAAAGCATGAATTCTAACAATTAACTGCAGAAATTAAGTAGCTTTGCAACATCTTGCTTCAGAATCAAATCATATGTACATAACTGAAAAGGTCCCATCACATTTATGAAAATAATCATCCACAGGGTCTTTTTTTTTTTTAACTTATTGATATGAACTGGGTTCCCATGGCTCATTTTCTTGCTTCACTTGCACGTTAGATGGGAAACCATTCGAACTGGACACTACCATCACAAACGGTTGCTGCTGGAATCTCTGCTCCGACTGCTCGGTATCCTCTAATTTGACACTGTCCTCTTCTTTTAGTGCTCCTTGTACGCCAATCTGTTTCGTTTCTGGTACTTTAATAACTGAAGTGATCACCGTGCCCGATGGATGAGCTACCACCTGCGAGCTGCTAGGCGAAAACGTTACCACAGGGGTTGTGGCACTGAAGGATGGAGATGTAGCCATGTTGACTGTTCCATTGCAAATTGTCTGCACGCTGCTGGTGAGCACCTGCTGAACTTGTGCTGGGCTCAGCACAATTGAGGAAGGAGGCGAGACTGGCTTCTGAGACTGTAGCATGACGTTTTCTTTAAGAACCGTCATGGGTTGTGAAGTAGGAATGGCTTGTAAAATGAATTTTTGGGGCGTTGTTGCTGAGGCTGGATCTGTGCTGGCTATCACTGTAGTAAGAGGCACCGTCTGGAGTGTTACAGTATGCAGCTGCTGATTTCCAGGAGAAACAACCACTGGAACTTGGGTTGGACTCTGTAAAGGCCTGTTAAGATTAGAAAAGATTATAGCGTCAGAACATTTCCACGCTGAGTTTTGAAAAATAACTATAGATTTACTATTGAAAAATCATGTGGCATCATAAACATTTCATTCACCTAACGGTTCCAAAAGAGGTAGCAGTCACTCTCCTAATGAAACAAGAACTGGACCTGACCCCCAAATTCAGCAACACAGTTCCCGAAGCAAAGGTTTCCTGCATGAACGATGCTACCATTGCCCAACTGAACAGCCTGCCTTTGAGACGTTCAGTAGTTCATCAGAAAACCTGGGGATCGCATCCAAGATCTCCTTCTCAAACATCAACCAGTATCACGGGCATGACCCGCTATGCATCTGCCATCAATGTCATGAGGTACCCTAAGCAATTCATAAGTCACGAGCCTAAATAATTTCGTAAGTCAGGCCTCAGTTCTCCTGACATCTGTATGTACATTTACTTACGTGCAAAAGTATCTGCACTGTAATGGTGAGTCTGGTCAGGACCTTCTCAGACTCCCAGGACACACAGTACACTCGTACACTCCTTCTGGTAAAGCAACTCAACAGCATTTGATCACAAAACATCACTTTAAATTAGGAATGATTCCATCATTTGCAGGCTCACAGACTTGGGCACCATGTTCCTTTCCATATGAGAGGGCAACGTTGGAGGAGTAACAGCCCTATCACTGAACTCTGCAACTACTGCAACGGACAATGATGATTTAGGGGTGTGGCCGAAACACATACACTCCAGTCATGCAAATAAAATCAAACAAAACTCCCAAAACACAGCACACTGCTGGTGAAGAAAATTATTTCCAGGGGACAGCAAGAGGATGGAAAGGTAACTGCTTCGACGCCCTCCCACTGCTTGCTCCAGCCCCCCATGTCACACTGTCTCTGACAATCTTTTCTTTCCTTCTACCTGTCCTGTGAAGTTCTCTCCAACCTTCCTGCTTCTCTTCATTGTTTTCTCTTGCCTGTCCTCCTCTCCTTTTTGAGTCTTAAGCTCTCCCGTGTGTTTTCTTGAATGCATCTGACTGACAGAAAAAAAAATAAGTGTCTTCTCCCCCTCCCAGCTTATTTCTGCCCCTGCTGAAATCACTTTGGATGGAAAGCAGTTTACTGTCAACAGTTGGACTTTCAGATCCATGCACAACAGTGCAAGCTCTTCCTTCTGAAGACTGGTCCTCAGCTAGGTGGTAGGGGTTGCCTACTTTACATCTACGGTGGCATGTCCTCCTTTCTATAGTCTTTCTACCCTTGCAGTACCTACTTTTTACAGCTCTGTGAAATCCTACTTGCCAGCATTTAGCCACTGACCAGTCAGATGAGACTCAGCATATTTAGAACTTCAATTTAAAACCACGTTCTGGCTATCACAGTTACAACAAAAAGCTTACCAAAGCAGGACTTACGTGATGCTGAAGCTACAGGGCAATGTGGATGCAGATACTGCTGCTGGCGGTATTCCAACCACACAGGGAGCTACGCTCCCCCTTCCGTAGCACAGCAGCAGAGACAAGTGAAGGAACATTTGTAGATGATTTCCCAGGACCCTCTCAGCACAGTCCTTTGGGAAAGGCCCCTAGCTGAGCTCCACAGATTGCTCCAGCAAGAGCAGCTCCAGTAATCCAGCTGATATCAGGCTCAGAGCATGTCAGCGCCTCCTCCCTGAACGTCCTCCAGCTGCCAGCCCCTGCTGCAGGCAATCTTTTCCCCACCTCCAATGTGGCTCGGTAATACAAGGAACAAAATTTGCATCTGTAGCTTTCTCTTCCTCACAAGAAAGAAAAGAAGGGTTGCACCCAGGAACACTGCTATAGCAAAACAAATCCAAATCCTTGCCCAGGAAGCTCGCAAGCAGGTCTCATCACAGAAGCCATAACAGCTGGACACAAAATTTGATGCGACTGACACCAGAGTCAATCTTCAGCTCCTGTTTCACACAACTGGAGCCAGCCCAAAGAAGAAGCTCAGGGCAATGGGGACTGGCTGGAGACAAGGCACCAGACAGAGTGATCACTTCTTTCTTTCCAGCTTCTGGAGAACCTGGTGCTGCACAGCAAATACCAGCAACCAAGCTTAACGTGCAAGGCTCAGAATGACAGCACCAAGGCTCACACCAAGTCTGCTATGGATTATCAGTGCTAAGTATTTTCTTTTTTCCCCAGCAATTCCCCATCGACCTTAATAGAAAAATCACAAATGTCTTTGTCAGATGTAGCAACAGGATGAGGGCGTCCACTAGCTTTTTTTGTTTTTTTTTTAAAAAAGTAAACTACCTACAGTTAAACAAACTTGCAGTAAAATCGAAACGTCACATAGACACAGCTCAACCCCAGAAAATCCACAGAGACCAGCAATGCAAGTAGAACAGGTAAGAAGGAAAGACAACTGACGCTTGCCATCAGAAAAGCATTAAGAGCATCTGACTAGATACCAAGCTAGGTCTTTAATCCATGAAGAAACTTACTTGAGCCTGAAAGATTAAGATCAACTCAGTAGTCGCAATTTTGAAAAGCAGCAGCTGAAGCTGCTAGCCTGTGGTGCTACGCCAGGCAAGTTCTACTTTAAGGCTCCTTTCTTCTTCTTTGGCTGTTTTAAAACAGTAAAAATAAAAGCTTGCAGCTGCTAAATGGCTGTAAAAGACAACCTCAGGAAGTGTGAACTGGATGTAACCAATGCAGAAGGTATTCTGCAAAGCAGCAGGAGCAACAGCTCCGAGAGGCCTGAACCGGAGCACTTGTCAAAGCACGCTGGAATTAGTATTCGTGTATTGACGTTTAGCCATTTTATTTCTCCTGAAAGCAAGTCCCACACCTGTACATCATACTGGGACTAACAGTTTACTCCAGATGCTCTATCATCTCCATCAGTCAAGATACATATGATACACACATATATAAAACATGTATATACACATACATGTATAAACACACAGGGTGTAAACTTGCTAGAGAAAGCATGCAGCAGATGTCTGTACAAGTACAGGATTAAGTAGCACACAGCACCATAAATACACGTTGTTATTTATGCTAATGGTGGCCAAGCAAGATGTTTGCCTTAATTGATAAGACTATAGACAACTGTGTCTGTTTACAAACTAAAAATCTAGCCGCTCTATTTGCCTTGAATGTCACTGAAAAAAAGAGGTTTGGTTAATTGTTTTGCCTGTTTTAAAAAAAAGTACACACTACTAAAGGGGATCTGTTAACACTTTTAGGTGCTTTGAACTGTGTATTTTGCTATGCTTCTGAATTTCACTGTCATTTTGCTAACGCCCTTCCTGCTCTAAGGTACAAATCTATTGGGTGATTACTTTAAAAGTTCCCGCTGAGGTTACAAAAAGAACAAGAACATTGAGCAAGAGTGATGAAAAAGAAATGCTGCCATAAAACAGTCTGGTTACAACCGAGAGAAGAATGACAAAAACTCTGAATTCATTTAGCTTGGCAGAAAATTATCATCTATTTCTTGCTTCATTTGGTACTGTTAACAGTCTAGAATTGTGCAATATCATATTAGCTCATCAAGAGGTAACTAGTGATAAAGCAAACACTAAGTGACAGGCAGGAAAAACAAGTTTATTCACGGTAATATATGTGAAATTTATCAAACGGAGAAAGGGAGAAGATAGCAAAAAAAAAAAATTGAAGCTACAAGCCAAGGTAAGCAAAGTATTTCACAGCACAATGAGAAAATGAAACAAGGACATACAGTGAGGTAATGGAGGAGAATTCCCACTCCCAACAGGCATGTCGTTCAATCTACAGCTATAGGGGAAACGATGGCCTTAAGATAAATGGGCAAATTTCCAGGGACTTTCCTGATCTGTTCAACTAACTGCTTGCAAATAACTCATTCAGTCAAGCTAGGAAGAGTGAGGGAGGAGAAGGGGTGGGATGTGTTTGTTAGAACCACTTCAGATGCCTGAGTGGAGAGGCAATCTCTTTTGAGTGACTACAGGAAGTATCAGCCAAGTGCAACTCACGAGCTCTGCTGTCACTGCGAACTGTTCCACAGCTGTGCTCACCTACATGATCCTCAGTCATCAACAATCTTGTCAATACTGCACCCTAGTGTATCGTCACAGCCACCGGCCCTTTTACAGCACAAGCCACGCAGGCAGGAGCTGCTAAGCAGTCTAGGGGCAGAGGTCCATAAGAGGCAGAAAGGCCTCTCTTGATGCCTTCATGCCCAGTCTGAACACAGCTTCCTCCGAAGGGAGGGCAGAACTTTGCCTGTTCTTGTCTAGCTCTTTGCCTGGACATGATAATCTCTTAGTCATGAGGATAGAGACAGAGGACTCAGCTCTCAAGTCTGGTGTCCTTTTTACTGACCCACGCAGTCTTACAGTCTTCTTTACAGAATTTTTCAAAACTGCACACTCACCTGAATTAAAACTCAGAAACTTTGCTACTGAGACCTGCAAAAACCCCACCTCTTTCGACAGTGCCAAAGACATGTGAAGAGAGTTCCTGTGCATAGCTTTTCATTGTACAGAAACAAAATTGATCTGTCTAGATGACTTTGAAGTTCCTTCTCCCATAAGCAGCCTTCTTCCTACCTACTGCAGAAATGAAATCAGAAATTGGCTTAAGAAAAGGTCTTCTCAGCTGCAGGAAAATCAAATAAAAATGTTTGGTTATAACCAACGTCTTTGCTGTGACAAAAGTTGTCTCTATGGTAAATATGTTCTGAGAAACACGCCCCATTGTAAGCAAAATGAGAGTTTCTTGTAGAAGACCACTGAGATCATATCAGCCTATTTCTGACCAACACCTCCCTCAGGAAGGGCATTTTCCTCACCATCCTCAAACCTAAGATGCAGTCAAGCCTTCACTTAAGACATGACAGAGATCACCTCTTTGCAACAATCACCTGCTTCCCTCCTTTTGCGGAAGGCTACAGCAGCGGTGAGCCAGATCCAACAGGAACTGCTAGTCGGTGTGTTGGAAAGCTTCTAGTGCAGGCATGAAAATGACCCAATTTGCTGCACTAACAGAAGACTACTGTCTAACTGCAAACAGAACCAAAGCATGTGCACCAATGCTGGCTGATCAAAGTAAGGCCTTCCAAACATTAGACAGGAGTTCTCTCTGATTATCTAGAAGTCCTCAGCTGGCATCATATTCCTTCGCTCATGTCCCTCATCGAGTCCCAGGAAGACCTAGTGAGCTCTTTATACGGAGACTGACACCCATGACGGTTTTTATTCAGCATACCTGTAGGAACGGCAGAGGAGCGATGGGCTACAACAGCAGCTGACATTGTGCAGATCTGACTCTCATTCTTATTCAGGTAAAAAGGACAGAAAGCAGATGGCCAATGCAAAATCACAGTAGGACAGTGCCAGGACTGCCTCCCTGTGTCTGTGTGGTTATGCAAGCTCGAGCAAAACCAATATAGATAGGGTGTAAAAGTACGATTACAGAACATAACAGTGACATTCACTGCACAACTTACACAAGCTAACGTCTATACATGGCACAAGATGAAGACACTTCATTTGAAACAGCAGCTGTAATCACATTTTTAGAGTTGATGAACTCATGCTAGACAAACGTGTCTATTTTTCAGCATCAGCATAGCTGCAGTCAGACCACCAATACATCATAGCCTGGACACAGAAACAAATTATGGAACAACAGCAGAAAGCATGTGTTTGCTTGGGGTAGACGTGACTTTCAAAGGCAATTCCCTCTGCTTATTGGGACGATCCACTGTGTTGGCGTATAGTTGGCTTCATCACTGTTCTTACACAGAATGCTCAAGGCCAGAAAAAACATGATTCACCTTCAGCTACTTCCTTCTCCTCTTGAATGAGGATCTTGCCACTGTGATCCACACTTGTGTCACCTTCAGGATGAATTACTGCAATGGTTTCTACCCCAAAGGCTGCAAAAAGGTCAAGATGAAAGCTGTGGCCGATTCACCATGTAGCGGTTCTCCAGTTCGGAAGTGGACACACAGAGCACATCCCACTGGTTCTCTCTATTAGCTTTTCCCCCAGCTACAGAACAGAGTCAGGATACTGGTCTTCTAACATGTTCTGTCTCCAAGCTATCACAATGACAACTTGAAAATACAGAAAAGAAACAATAAACTGAATTTTGATAGAAACATTGTGTTTAAAACCTGAAGTCTGCTAAAGCATTGCATCAGATCTGTCGGCAGTCAGCTAATTTCAGGTCTCTTGGTATACAGAGCTGCCAGCTAGAAGATTCAGCTATGTCCCATACGGTCAATAAGAAAGAGACATACAATTTTAAATTACTCACAATATGATCTTCTCTGAACCATTAGTAACATGAGAACCTCATTTCACTCCATGCAGAAGACACTCCATCTTAAATCACTACTACTCTAGATTAAAGGTAAATGATAACGCATGTCTCTGTCTGCAGCCCTAGACATTTAAGGGAGCAATTTAATTGCCCAAACGCAGGCACCTTAGAGCCCTGCACGATGTCCTAGACTACCCATGACAAGGTAAGTCTCTAGCCTTACAGGAGATGTACACTTTCTGGAGCAACAGAAGGGATGCCCTTTACGCTCAGAATGACCTGATGAACATAGAGCTGAACCCCAGTCCTACTTCAGTGCCTCCGAATTCCAAGCTAAAACACAATTACTCCAATAAACCAGATAATCCGGTTAACCTGTGTCAGTTATTCTAGTCTAAACAGAACAATTTTACAAGCTCTAAATTCAGAGATAATTTTTTTTCTTCCTTAAAAACCTGGCTCATTGGAAAAATTTGCAAATAAAATGCTCATCCAGAGGGACGTTTTTATTTTTGTCTTATCACTGGAATCATGTGGTGCCAAATTCAGCTCCCAGTTACATGACTGGGACTGCAGTAACTGTGCTTGCATCCCCTAAGCCAGAGTGGTTAGTCCTGCAGAAGAGCCATGAGTCTGCAATTCCAAATATTCCTCCTGGGGATACTACATGTCTTCCTTGGTTAGCAAAACCCCGTTTGCATGACCTGACCCTGCTCATTTCCCAAGCCTGGGTTAGCACCACATTACAGCCTTTTTTTTTTCAAGCACTAGTGCTGAAGAAGAGCCGTATTCCCCTGAACCAGCCCCTGATTTTTACTGTTCGTTTCTTTGAGAAACAGAAAAAGGCCCTGGGGAATGGCTGCCACCCCCTCCCAGCGATGCTCTGGGAGGAGACTTTACCAGGCAATGCTGCCTAGCACAGGGGAGGGATGGTGACACAAGCCCTTTGCTATATTCTTCACATATTATTCTTTTACCAAGTTCCTCAGCAGAGAAGATGCATGTTCAGACTTCTTCTCTGAAGGATATTATTAAGTAGCCAATTGTTTTGACCTCAAAAATCCTCAGTATTTTCTCTATAGTATGTGGTTAATCACATTATTTTTTTTCTTCTCACAGCACAACAGAAACAAATTGCTGCAAAACGAAGAACATTTATTTCCATGAAGAGGGACGAACATTTATATGAATAAGACTTTAGAAGCTACATTGCGTAAGACAAGTTATATGGGTCCAAGATGTTCACGCTTCAAGGCAGAGCGCAACCACTAACCAGTATGCGTCAGAAAAACTTCTGAGGATCATTCCCAAACCCTGGTTGCCCTTTCTCCAAAACGACCTTGACTATCTATGCGCCCCAAACTCTGAACAGCAACTGGCAGACCAATGTTGCTTCATGCTTCCTTATAAAACTACTATAAAGTGACTCGAACCATAACCCTACAGAGTGTGCACACATCAAAAGGTCTGGCAGCTCTTACTCTGTCATGGCAATCGTACGTGCTGTACATTTTCAAATCACGTAGACCATTCATTTAATCCCTTAAGGAAGCCCCCCTGCAGCAATTCAGAATGCGTACACAAACACATTCAACTGCTAGAGATTTATGGCTGCTTGAACAAACAAACCCCAAACCCAGTTCCTTTGTTTTAGCCTTATTATAAAACAAGACCTAAAACATATGCTCCAAAAAATTTTGTGTGTCCTTCTACCTCACCAAACTATTTCAAGTCTGTATTTTGAAACTGAGCAGAAATGCATCTATCACAAATTGTATTTTTAGAGCATGGAACAGGCAGTGACTACTGCACAGGATTCATCAGCACCTTGCTTTGCAGCTCGGCCCATCCTGGTTAAAAGCACACCAAAAAAAATCTGCGTTGTGTTTTTTATTTTCACGCCAGTTAGAGACACCTTAGTACATTCTTGCTTAAGTCGCAATACTTCTATACCATTCAGTAATTACAAACTCTACTGAAAAGATCCGATGGATCTTTTTTGGTTTTTTCCCATTCATCTGAGACACTTCGTCATCTTGGCTAAGAAAAGTGCAATTGAAGACATAGTGGAATAATGTTTTAAGTTACAAACACGGGATTAGAACGGGATTAAATGCAATACAGAGCTCTAAGGCTTTAAGGCTTCTACTTCTTTCGAACTTCACACATGCATCATCTCTACTACTTTCTTCCTCTTGGCTTATTGCCCAAGGTCCAATTGTGAAATACCATAATGCAATAACTGTATGTCATAATGTCACTGAGCAGCTTTCCAAATGTTAGGCTGGACTTCTTGCCTCCCTGCCTGCCTTATTAGGTCTTATAGATACTTCTTCTGTTTGTTGTTACCGTTTTTTAAACCATCTATACTATTGCTATTGGTTTCGATATATAATTTAGCGTAGGTCTAGCCTAGAGCTATTTAACTCTGTAAATTGCTGAACTCTCCCCCGTTAATGTTTAATGGAATTATTCTACTGACTTAAGTGGTACTGTATATCTTCAACTATGTCTGTACTCATTCCCTTTCACCATATTGCCCTAGTCACTTCTTGTAATTTACAAGTAGTTAAATCCTTCATAGACCCTGAAATCATGTGATTGTACTCTGCTGAGTAACCTCATTCCTAAGCTTTAAAATCTTACAAGACACATCACCCTGATGCAGATTTGTTGATGTTCTAAAGAAATTCCAAAGCTAGTTCTTTTTGTAAAAAAAAAAATTTGTCCCATACTTCATAACTAGGCAATAACTTTCACATAAACTTCTGATGAAATATAACCTTTCCCTCCCCTATGTACATCCTGAACTAATTCTAGTTGGTTAGAACAGGAAGTAAAACACAATTTGATTTCAAATGACACATTTCAGAATTAAAAGACAAATGAGAACAGATATTGTCTACTTAAAAATGATAACTCTCTGGTTTGTTTTACAATGCCTACCAGTAACTACGATAAGGATTTTTGCTTTCATGCCTCAATGTATTCATTCCCTTGCAACCTTTACTAACCAGTGAATTTCTCTTTTCAGTGTGAATTTTTCATGTTGCAATGTGAATAAAAACATTTCCTAATTTTTAAGGGAATTTAGAAAAAGAGAATTCAAACTAGAAAGTCCAGGGATAATTTAAAAGATTTTTTTTTACCCCAAGGGAAGAAGAGATAATACAACTTTTTTCTTGATTGAAGCTGCAAGTCTTGGTTTCTCATTTCCTATATATAAATCTTCAGCTTCTTCAACTACTTGGTTATCTCTTGAAGCATTTCTTACTGATTCTATTATATCAGTCACTGAAGCCTGACCTAAACAGTTTCAGTTCTTCTTTCAGTTCTGAAAAACCTAGCTGTTACTGCTATTCTGGATTTTCCTTATATTTATATAAGTGGAGTTTTAATAACTTACTAGCTTTTACATCATCACTCTCGTAGCAGGGATTAGAGAGCAAAACTTATTCTTTGGAAATGAAGAAATTATTTGGTCTCAGTAGTGTCATTATTTACTTCTGTCTCACAAAACTGCATGGTTAACTCCGGATGGTACCACTCCAAATCCACTGGTGGCTCTGGATGTAATTTTCACAGGAAAGAATAGAGGAAGGGAGAAGGAAATAGCTTTATTGCCATTTTGCAGCACAAAATGATAACCATTATAACAATGATGTTAACACAGCAAATCTCAAAAAAGAAAGTCATGATCAGAACTCATTAAGAATGAGCAGCTCCTGAATTATATCCTGAAGCTCTTCCTAAACAGCTTTGAGGTCCAGAATCACCATATACAACTGACATTCCCGTAAAAGGCCTAGATTACAAGAACATTTATTTAGTTTAGGTCTTTTGTAGTCAGTGGAGATGAACAAACTCCATCAGGGGATGCCTCAGGCTAGGGTAAAACTAGGCTTAATGATTGTTTTTAAAGCCTCTTCAATTAGGATACTGCTACAAATGGGTAGGTGACAAAGGAGTCACCATGCTTAAATGCTACATAGTGTTAGCCAGTTGGCTTACAAATTAAGCATGGAAGCATGACTGAGTCCCAAAATAGTCTGCAGATACACTACTCCCACCAGATTATTCTGTTAATTGTTTCCTAAAATCAAAAGAACGTGCTCTTGTTACAGCAGCAAAATGCTAGAGTAGGTAACATGAGCTTTCCCCTGTTGTAACTGGGGGACAATAAAAAAGATAAAAGAGATGACAAAAAAAAGCTTAAGAAGAAAAATTAAGAAGCAAGAAATAAAATCTTTTTGAAGGGATCATGCAGACACACCATGTATAATTCAAAAGTGAAGACATCAAATAGTCGGTGAAAAAGCAGAGCCATGAAAATACTGCCTCTGTTACAGGATAGAACATACGATACCAATTTTAAAGAAAAGTTGTGTATTTTTCCTCTCTAAAGGATCTGCATCAGGCCTAATACCACAGGAAAGATGCACTTTCCTCTGCCAAAGGCAGAGCATTTATGAGTGTACATGCCGCAGTATGCTGTAGTAACTCCTAGGATCAGCCACAAAGCCACCGTTCCACTTCAACTGAACTGGGAGATGAGCAATTTTTTTGAAGCACAACAAAGAATATAGTGTATTAGCCATCATCCAGTGAAAGTATTATTTATTATTATTCATACATTTATTTTCTTACCTTATATTCTGAACCGAGGGATTTAACGTTTCATCTGGAACATTACTGGTTACAGCTGCACCTCCTTCTGTGAGGGACTGCAATGGCTGCATTACGTGAACTGTCCGAAAAAGCTGAGTGGGATATACTGGCTGTGGAGATTGCATTGTCCTCAAAACTTCTGAAGTCAAGCCAGGTGTCTGCTGCTGTACAACTTCTATGTGCTCTTTCAGCTTCGCAGGCTTTGGGTTTCCTGTTTTTAGCGCTGTGGTCGATCCTCCCTTTGTTCCCGCGTTTGCAGAAGCTCTAGATCTGCTTGACTGGTTTCTGTTGGCCACAGGAGTTGAGAGCAGAGTTGAATCTGATGATTCAGTGCTCGGGCTTGCATCTTCATCATCTATATAGATGAGATCTTTTGGCATTTCTTTAAATTGATATACTAGGCGCTGACCTTCTACTTTAGCCAGTATTCCTCTTTGGTAATAGTACCTGTTTAAAGTGCACACACATCAAGTTACACAGCGGCTTTCGCCAAAACCCAAGCAAAACAGAAAGAAAAAAGGGGGCAACAAAACCCCAGAAAACAAGACCAGCAGTAACAAATGGAAGCTTGAAGTTTAACATTTTAAGTGCCTAGTTTCTTCATTATAAGGGAGCGGTTAATTTAATAGCGTATTTTTTTCCTCAAACAATTTTCTTTTATTGGTATTTCCTGTCACCTTTTAATTTCAACCTCAGATACCTCTGAGGAGAAAGAGAACTCCATGACTTGGCAGCTCTGCTATCAACTCATACTCTTTAGAAGTTGCACGAAACTTGTAATTCTCCTCTTGACTGATACAGTTCTTTCAGTTACCTGAATTCATGCTTATTCACCAGCAAGCACAGGCAGACATTTTCGCTACAACAAAGCAAAGGGAACAGGACAGGAAAGCACTACTTCTGTTACATTTACAAATTAATATGGCTATTTGAAATTATGTACACAAGGCGAGGGGGGGAAGGCGAATGAAAAGAAATGCATAGCTGCTCAGTCGAACAATTATCAATCAGCAGGTAAGACTGAAGCTTCACAGATATCTGCTTATTTTGCACAGTCTTTTGTGTATGAGAAAAATCCCAGCCTGATAGGCAGATGCACGTGATAAGAGGTTTTAAAACTGTCTGTACGTGCAAGTTCAGAGAAGCGCACCCAGACCTGAATTCTAAAACTGTACTTCACTGGAAACGGGATAATTTGCAACATGTGGAAATAATTTCATTAATACACCTGATTTTAGGATGTTTTTTGAGAAAGGAGAATCAAATGCGAAGCAAAAGGCTTGCCCCACTTGGAATCTTCAGTCTCTTACTTTGTGGCTGACTGTGAAGATGCAGTTTGCGCAGCAGCACCGAAAATGTCCGAACTACTGATGTGGGGTTGAGGTTAGTAAGGGTTACTTTTAGTTAGCTTATTTATTTTGCTGAAATAACTTCTTCATTTCTCAAATTGATAGAGTACTAACTCTTTACTGTTTTACACAAATTGCATTAGGCATTTAATGCATGCAAACACTAAGGCAACAAAACCAGTCTCTTATTAAGAATGCACATACCTGAGAGCTCTACCCATTGTTTCATAATTCATGTCAGGTTTGTTTTTGTGTTTTCCCCACAACCTGGACACAGCCTTGGAATCTACCAGTTTGAAAATGCCCTTCTCTCTTTGAGTCCATTTGATGTATTTAGGACATGTAGCTTTGTCCTGGAGCAGTGCTAGTAAGAACTCCCAGAGATAAATTGTATTTCCTAAAATAAAAGTATTTCAGGACACAGAAAAAAAAAATTAGTTGATCATATTTTATTAATGATGTAAATAATCTAAAAATTAAGAATCTGGTATCTTTACGAACACACTGTAATGTATCATTAAGGCTAGGAAATAGTGATGGAAGGGCAAGGGAAGGGATTCTTGTTAGTTATTATAATCTGAGTGCCCAAACACCTTAGCCACTGTCTGTAACCTTCAACCTCGCCACCCTGTTCCAACCACCGATGTTAGACAGCGTTCGTCATCTATGTGTATACTTCCCTCCTGCCTAATCCAGCTACAGAAGCAGTCGCTATTGCTTTACCTCGAACAGGAACATGTTCAGGTCCATCCTCTGAAAATGATGGAAATTAAGCCCTTGCTTACATACTTAGCTGAAATGAGGCGAGTGTTTTAATCCTTTAAAAGTCTAAACAAAATCCTTACTTTTAACAATTAGATTTATGTGGGGCAATCAGGGTCATATGCTGAGGCAGGGAAACCTTCAAGAGTAAAGTTCAGAAAGATATTTTTTTTTAGTCCAATGAGAGCCTGCAATTGCTGGCAGACAACATTCAAATTTCATTTTACAAACAAGCAGGAACAAACTCATATACGGAAATCCATCACATCTGATCGGTGCTTACCACGTATAAAGAACCAGTATAAAAATCAGACTGTGAATACTTAAAAGTACTATAAAATTTGCATATTCTTTTTTCCCAAAAGCACATTTAAGGAGTCTAAACTCTTATAACTAATGAGACCCTTTTTTCTGCCTATTTTTTTTTTAAGGCTTTTAGTGTCTGATGTTCTTTTGGACACTTGAAGCTGCACATAAGCTTCTTAGTGACGTTGTTAGTCTGAGAAAGGAAGAAAAAACTTCTTGTATGAAAGTTATCACCTCCCACAAGTAGCCGTGCAAAAAACACAGCAAGAACAGCATGTGCAGATTTCTTAAGTTTCACAAAAAATGATGCCCAGTGCATCAGAAGGTGACAGAATCTCTTTTGTTAGCTTCAATTTAACCCGGCAGTTTTTTCAACTTTAATATCCACCAATCTGAACTTTTTTCAACACAAAGAGATGTCTTACAAATTAAAACTCCCGTACTACTGTATTATTATCTATGTTTTGCAAAGTCATCAGCACTGGAAGTACAAAATGTTAACAGCTCCTTCAGCAAGTGCAAACTTGAGAAGTGAGCACCCCTAGAGAAAAAACACGGCCTTTGCAACAAATGTGTCCCAGCTTATACGAAGAAAGTCAGCCTGTTTGCCTTGGAATACTCCAAAGGCAAAGGTTAAGACTGCTTAGGCAAGACACAATATCAGCCAGGAGAGCATTCCCAGCCACTTACCATCTAATCCAGAGTGCTTTTGTTGTAGTCTAGACTAAAAATGCTCAGCTGCATCAAGGCAGTCTGAAAATCTGTCGCTGCTTAGCCACTGAAAATCACTGTGAAGAGGAGTGTCTGCATGCCTGCTTCACTCACAGGCAGAGTTTTTAACCTCCTGTGAGTCAGAGCAGAAGAACAAATATGTAGGAAACTGTTTTCTCCTTACATCGCCTCAAATAATCATATGGAGGGCTTGGTATTTTAGCATACATGTTCCCCTTAGGGGAACGTTGTGGATACTGAGAGCCAGGCAACTCTCAAGATTTTTTAGCTGCTTCCCTGCCATGGCCAGTTATATTAATAACCCTTTTACTTCATTCTATGTTCCTCTAAAATGCTAGAAATGTTTTTGTGGTAGCTTTTTTCCTAATAGGCAGTGGTTTCAAGCAACACACTCCTTTCTAATTCCTTCTGAATTAGCAATTTTGTAACAGTGGGCAAATGTGAAATATGGTGTATCCTTGCTATCATCAACAGAAACATTAGACTCTTCTGCCTTTTAATTTTGTGGCAAACTGCTTTAATATTTCCTATTATTTCATTTGAGCACTACTTGGAGGTTCCTCTGATACTTTTCTTTCATTTTTACTTAAAAATAAGGTTATAATTTTTTTAAAAAGCAGCAACAATGTGTACTCAAAATTGCTGGCATTAACATGTTAAATATTTATTGCTTGCAAACAGGTCTTTATTCCCTGTTACTGCAGAAAATCCCTCTTCAAAAGAAAAAAAAACCCCACACTTATTTTTCAGTGTAGCGATTTTTCTGATTTCAGGAGAGTCTGACATTCTCATGTCCCCACCTTCTAGGTTTAGCTGGGCTTCTCTCCCGGCAAGTATCGCATGCGTGCAAGCACACCAGTCCCTAAGTGTGTGTGCAGGCACTTGTGGTGACACAGGGGAGGCTCATTTCCAGCTCCCACAGAGCACAGCAGAACTCAGTGCAGGCCAGGCCACCAGGCTGCCATTCAAACACCAGCCTGGGCAAGTGTGTGGATGCTGGACCCAGCAGCAAAGCAACCGAGCTGCTGACAAAACTGACAGGCACTACTGAACAGTTCAGTCCAGAGGAAGTGATTTATTGTATCACTTACGTGGTATTTATTTTCTTTCTGCCTTTTAAACACAGGAAGAATGAATGAAGTATCAAAACCCCAAGTTTTTTGCCCAAGTCTTCCAGCTGCATTGTAACTTTCCTCAAAATTTAGGGCTTGGTACTGCCTGCTGCCAACTGGCAGCCTTGATTAGCTCCTCATGCAGAATTAGACACACACAGATGGAAAACGTTTTCAAAGATCATCTGTCAAAATAACCACAGCCCAAGAAGCCTTAATACAATGCAAAGCACTCCCCAAGACTTCACTCAAAACACAGCAGCCTCTGCGGGAGCTTGAAGAGTTTCCAAGAACCCTTGCTACTAAAGTGACAAATAGGTTATTCTCCCTAGGAATTGGGTATTTCATCAAGAAATCTCGTGCACTAATTTTTTACTTGCCTTAAGATGAGATGTTAAGTACCCCTGAGCACAAGACCTGGCTGTACATAACAAGAAAATTAGTGAACATTTTCTTTTTACATCACATACGTAATTTCTACAGGTCACTCAGAAACAATGTTCTATTAAAAACTTCAGTTTTTAATCAAACAACTCTTTGACTTACCCTTTCCATCTTTGTTTTTCTTTTTCACGGATATGTTTGGAGTTGTAGTAGGCGACTCTGGACGAGATGGTTTCGGCTTCTTCCCTGAAATAAACCACCCGTAAGTCAAACTTCATCTTAAAAAAAGGAAATAAAAAAGAACAAGGACCTAAAAAGGAAGAGACTTGTTTCCCCAATTCAGAGAGGATTCAATTTCTACTAAGTCAGGAGCTCAATTCTATACCAAACTTTCTCAATTTCTACAGCAGGATTGGACCTCCTATGCTCTTCGTGTACCTTCTAATAAAGATTATGCTCACTTTTCCAAAGTCCATGCACCTTGGAAATTTGTGTGGCTTTGCAGGTGCCCTTAAGAGCACTTAAAACAGTACAGATGAGAAGAATAAGCTATTAAATGTGGGCAAGAGTTTAAACAGGAAAAGCTAGATAAAATGCAGAGCATTATCTTGTTCACTGATGACCAAAATGGAATTCAGGGATAAAACAAGGTTGTCTGCTTGTAATAGACTGGAAGTCTCCACTGACAGCAGCAAACTACACCATCATGTGAAGAAAACATTTTTCAGTCCTTTGTCTTTTACGCCTTCTTCAACAGTGGCTACAGGTAAAGGAAAGTCACTTGTTTGTTGTTAAGACCAGCAGAACCAGTAACAGGCTCTGAAAAAACCAGCAGTTTTTAATGTCATAAGCATTGTGGCTCTGTCTGGTGAGGAAGACTGAAAGGAAGAAGTTGGTTACAACCAACAGCAAGAATGAAGAGCATTCATCTGAAAATATTGAGAAATCAACTACCTAAACACATGTGGAGTAAAAAACTTAAGTCATGCTGAAGTATTTTTCAATATAAAACCTTGAACCTATTACTTTATTAGTTCTCATTCCCTGCAATGACAGCTTTTATGGGTAATGTAATTAATCAGAAACCTTCAGAACTTTCTTACGAAATAAAAATTAATCTTATCAGGCTTTGCAGTGACCCCTTAGTACACTGACAATACCTAACTTACTCACGTACTACCTTTGCTCTTTTGAGAGGCAGAATAGACTAAGCAGACACAGGACTCAGAGAAACGTATCTCTAGTCCAAATAGCCTATTGTCATAACTAAAGAGCTAAGGAAAAATATTTTTCTTTTTCTATATTTATTGCATTTCCAAAGACTTTATGTTCTACGGAGGCAAGACCAACAGGCCTGTGCGATCCTGTACCCGATGACGTTCCACTTTTGGTTTTGTTTTTAGTGGCTGCTTCAGTAAGGAAACGGCTCTGCTGCAGATTAAGACTGACGGTTTTTCACTAGCTCTCGGAAAAAAAGCTCAGTGCCAGCCTGCACTGTGTGCTTTGTTCCAAACTTCCAGGTACCTATAAAGAAGTCGTAAAAAACACTGGCTTGAGCACTAACCTTCTGACATTAGCAGTCTTGCTAAGTCCACCTTTGTACCTTTTTCCTTCTCTCTCTTTTCTTGACAGGGCATGGAGGAGGAAGGATAGTTAGCTACTTGAGAGCGCTACACTGAGGAAACTCTAGTAATGCCTGGAGTCCTCTAATTTTCTTGCTTCTGTTCAGAAAGGATTCATGACTGAGGATGGGACACGAAGTTCAGCCATCGTCTTGGCCAGTAATGTCTTCCTTGATTTGAATGAAGACAGGGAGGCGGAAATCCTACAATATTGTTTTTTTCACATATCATCGTATGAAAGGATAAAGAACTAAAGGAGCACATTTTTAACAGCTTTGTTCCACTCACCATTATTGGTTGCAGAAATGTCTGTTTTCCCTAAAATGTCTACATGAAGTCACTCTTGTATAGATCAGCTTCTGCTGCACAAGAAGTCCATCAGTGTAACTTTGGCTGAGTGCTTTTCTCTGCTTAGAGTTGTGTCATGGGAAGACTCTGTTGGGTGCTCATCTCGTTTCCCCTCTTGTACAGGTGTAACTGTACGCCATTAAGGAGTGGGGAGTGTTATTTTGATGTCATTAATTACTTTGTGTCCAAATGAGATCAGGTCTTGAAAGAAAATTAAGTGGATGAGGGCTCAATTAGGTCACAACTGAAGTACTACTGGTCAACTTCAGGAAACATAAGTACCGATCACATATAATTTACACACTTCTGATTAGGGATAACCTAGGCTACTAAATATGAATGCTACTGCTACAGCAATTCTAGGCTCTCTTACCTCAGCCTAGGCTACTTCAAGACATCCCATATGGACAACCCTCTACCACAAACTCATCCAAAATTAGAAATCAATGAAGAATGTGAAACTTGTTTACAGAAAGGTATTAATGTTACTGCAGCATATCTGGGTAGAGATACTTAAGATGATGGTTCCAGACTACACTGTGAGCTATAATCTCCAGGTGCTGACTGATACCATAAAAAACACAGTTAACAAAGACACACAAGATATGTTTCCTTTGTTTAAAAGAAGATGTTTTCTGAAAGCACATTAAACATTGGCACACTTCCTCCTTTGGTTCAATAGAGCATGAATTTGTTACTTGGCAGAGTACATCACTAAATTCCTTTTTAGGAGAGAATTTTACAAAGAGGAAGGATGAAGAATGTGCAAGAGCTAAGCCTTATGTAGGGCTACCATAATTTTGTATAGCTAGCTGAATTTATAATTGGTATTTCCACTTCCATAATTCCATCGTTGCAAAAACATTTCAGGTTAGAAATTCATACTACAAATTAATATATTTAGACAATGAGATGCTCATCCTGATTAAATATTTTATACCACAACAGATAAAATTAAATACATTTTCTTGCACTGTTTTCACTGGGTTTTGTTTAAAAAGTATAATTCACATTAAAATATAATGTGTATGTAACTTCTGTGGCCACCTCCTGCCAGATACCTTCCATAGCAAAAACAGGACTGAAGGTATTAGTATAGTAAATTTCTAAGTTTCTTTCTCTGGCATCCCTTTGTTTCTGCTGTCTTTCTGATCCGTAGTTTGGCAGCTCAGAGCTCAGACATTCATGAGTACAAACATCATGCTGAACATGGGTTTGGAGTTGAGCAGATGGGTGGATACAGCTCTCCTGGGGCAGCAATAAGGCCCACAAGGAAAGGAAGTGAAATCACCCCATCACTTCTGGAGAACATTTTCTTGGAGGAGCTCTACTTGGCAGTGCCATTCTGGCTCAGTTAGCTGGCAATGCTCTGCACGATGCAACTCTAAGTTTAGCTGATGGGTTATATATGCTAGAAGTAGTCTATAAAATAATGATTGCTATGGATGGGGCAGAATGACCACGGTCCTATGCCATGCCACAAAACTGACCAAAGGAAGAGAAACTGATCGCACTTAAAAAAACAAAAAACAAAACCACCCAAAAAACCTAAAGAACCCTACCCACACACTGCACATCATCCTAAAGTGCACTACCAAATTAATAACGTTTTGCAGTAATTATTGTACACCAATGCTTTACAAATCCCTGGACATTTTGAAGTAACACTTCAGCATCACTCGGACCATACCATCTACCTCATGAAGTCTCAACTTCATTGAAAACTAGCAGTTAATGAAAAACTTAGCTGATGCATCTTTTCTAGTATTTTTTCTATGTGATATAACTGTGAAAACCAAACACAGATATTTGCTCTGAAGCAACTGGTTTTCTAACCTACAGCTAGGGAGGAGGAAGGAGTGGGCGTAAGCAGCAGCACAACACTTAAGAGGGTATGAAAACATCAAGCCAAAGAGGTTAAAAGTCTGGCAGACAGCAGCTCCTTGTTTTGACCCACATAGCAGCCAACGTTAAAAAGAAGAAGAAAAGAAAAGAACAAAACCAAAAAACCAGTTTAAAATCCTCTTATGGTTGGTTATCTCACAGCAGTGCACACAGCACGGTAGTTTCCCCAGCAGCACTCTCAGGGCAGCTGCTGGTAAAGCTCTCCTCCACAGCGGTTTCAGTTCAGCTTTCTTACGGGAATTGGAGACTTCCCAACCCACACCCGTCCCTACCAGACCTTGTGACACATACGGGGCTCAGGAGGCTTCCCCAGCTTCTCCACAGACCGACATGCTGTCTCCCACAGATAACAACTCCCAATATTTGGAAGGAGCAGCAAAAGTAGCAGCAAAAATGCACTTTCATTCAGCAGCAGTATGGCTCGGTAGCAGGAACCCTGTTCTGGAAGGATTTTATTTCACAGGGGAACCTGTCAAAGTCTTAATGCTCTGAATTCAGCCCAGGGATTAGTTTCAGAAACATAATTCTCTTGATATATTTTCTTTTTTTTTAAATTTGTTGCAACAGCACCTTACATCTGCCTGCACTGCATGGCTCTTCTTCCACTGTAGACATCAGCTTCAGGACCTCTGATGGGGGTTTACGCTGAGGGAGGGTGAGAAAACAGGAGCAGAAGGTCTGACTAACACTGCTTCATTACTCTTTGGCACAGCACTGACTCCAATGGAACATCACTCAGTGAGCACTCTGTAAATGTTATCTACTGCAAATGGGACTAATGCTTACTATAGCATGCATCTATTTAAAAAAAGAAAAGTAAACCATTCATATTCAAGAAAAGCTAAAAAACCATCCTCATTCTCATCCCATGTTGAAGCTAAATAAGAGCTAATTGAAGTACTTCAGGACTCACAGTAACAAAAGCTCTATAGCTTGTACTGCAATTCTGCTCTTAAGAAGAAACTATAAATAGGAACAAGCAGAGAATCATGTTTTCTGTGGGATAAGCCATCATTGCTACCTCTCCAACATCACTAGTGTCTAACCACCAGTATGTGCGCTCATACTACCCAGTGAGAAAATGCTTTCTCTGTATTTCTAGCTGAGCCCACTCAGTTGTTTTGACCTGACACCCGTAATGGTTTCAGAAACCCACTGGGGAGGAGAGCATGCCACCCACTGCTTTCCTACTCCATGCCGCTGTTCTCCAGTAGCATCTTACCTTTTTTCTTCTTTGGTTGTTCAAATTCTGGAGTCTCTGGTGATTCAGCATAAGGGTCTGGGGCTTGGTGAACTTCCACCACCTCAGGGATCCCATCGAGCGTGACTGACACATGTGTAATAGGAGCCACCATATCATCATCTTCAGTTGTGCCAAACATAGTTGCTTAAGGGAAAGGGACAATAGGAATATTTTCACACAGCCACGAGGACTTTCAAAAGTTATTTTTACAGCAAAAATTTAAACGTAGAATAAAATAAAATTATGACACTTAAGGCCTTCATGGGAGAGAAGAATAGTTCATAACGAAATATATGTGCCCGCAACATTTTACACAAGCAGAAGCACTATTAAAATAGAACAATTTAATGATATAACCCACTCCCCTAAAAAGCACAATTATTTGGTGATCACACATTTTTATTTATATTTAAGGCAATCTGCAGATGTAAGTGTATATTCTTTTACCTTGGCAACACAAACAGAGTAATCCTCTATCAGCCAAACAAAACACTGCGATCTAAACCACCAGACTTCA
>VZSC01008110.1:39532-76292 GCA_013398225.1 Steatornis caripensis | reverse complement strand
GCATTGAGGTGACGCCTGCTGGCCAGCGCGGCGATAGGGTGAGCGAGGTGCAAATTTTCATACTTTTGTGTTTCGTGGAGGTCTGGCACACACGACAGACCTGGCCAACGCGGCTGCGAGCGTTGTTTCTCTGAATCCGAGTCCAGCACCTCCGTGGGCGTTCCGCTTTGGAGGAGCCGCAGCAGGTGCCAGCGCCGGCGATGCTCTCGGACCGGGGGGGTCCCCAGGGGTCAGTGTTTGAGCACCGCTGGGATCACTGCACCCTTCAGGTGGTGCCTGCGAGGCACCGATCCGTGCAGCGTGCCCGTGCTGAGCCTGCCAGCTTCCTGCCGGCAGCACTGCGGGCAGGCAGGAGGGAGGTGAGGGCCGCGGCAGCTCAGTGCAGAGCTGGCTCCCTTTGGGTGCTTGACGCCAGGTCAGCGGGCCCCTCCGCCTCCCCAGCTGCCAGACCCTGAACACTGGAGCCCGGCATGCAGCCCGAGGGGGCCTGGCACTGGATGGGGATTTCACGTCCTTCCTCCTGAAGCATCGCCTCAGGCGTCTTCTGGAGGCGACGGAGGAAAAGTCCTGCGAGGTCTCGGGGGGCTCGTGCGTCTGTGGGAGGACTAAAGGGGAGATCGGGGTAAAACAAACCNGCCAGACCCTGAACACTGGAGCCCGGCATGCAGCCCGAGGGGGCCTGGCACTGGATGGGGATTTCACGTCCTTCCTCCTGAAGCATCGCCTCAGGCGTCTTCTGGAGGTGACGGAGGAAAAGTCCTGCGAGGTCTCGGGGGGCTCGTGCGTCTGTGGGAGGACTAAAGGGGAGATCGGGGTAAAACAAACCCTGAGGGCAGCTGAGGCTGAGTCAGAAAAAATTAACAAACCTACCTGCGATTCGTGGGACACTTGACTGAGAGGGAGGGAAAAGGGCAGTCAGGAAAAAGTGGTCGGAAGTACAGTTCAAGTAAAATGTTAGACCAAATTAATGCTTGGTCTCTTCTGTCAAGGCCACAGTCCTCGCACCTGGCCTGAAATGGGCTTTCTGTGAATTCAGAATAACATGCAGGAGCACGCTGCTAGGGCCCGAAACACCTACTGACCACGTTCCCGGTGCTGGCGTGGTGACCTGCCCAGCGATGCCTGCAGCTGTGCTTTCCGGGGGTACGAGTACAACGAGATGGAGGTGACAGTGCCAGGTCACCCGTAGGCAGCAGTGCTGGCAGCGGCCGGCCCGGAGACCCGGCACCGTCAGTGCCCGGCTGTGAGGGCACCCACAGGACCATCTCATGCTGCGGCTGGCAGGACATCAGCGTGTGTCGCTTGACAAGTAAAACCTTCCCAGAAGGGAAAAAAGTTGCTCTTTTTGCGTTTTGGTGCTTTTCTCGTATGAAACTCGGGTTCTGAAGTGGTAAGCAGGTTAAAATGCCTGTAGCTGGTTAGGTGCATAGCATGGTGCGCACTCACAAGCCCGTGCGGGCAGGGGGATAACGTGTGTTTCCTTTATGTCTTGTGGGAGTGCCTGAAGTTGGTGGGTAACGGTAAAATGGTGGGTGGCATTTGCGCGGAACAAAGATGTCCCTGGGTCAGGGCTTTTGGCTCACCGTGGTCACGACCAAGTCTCTCTGAGTGTGTCCCGTCCGGACATGCTTGGGCGGGGGACATTGCTGAGCCCGTCGTTTGCGGTCGGCCTCAGAGATGTAAAAGCGAGTACGACTTTTCCCATTGCTTTCCCAGAGACCCGCTCTCCAGCCGCCGTTCCAAACGCTTCGTCATTCAGCAGAGTCTATGAAACATCCGAAAGCTGTGTCTTTTGTTAATGTGCAGTTTCTGCCGCCTTATCCTCGGATCCTGTAACGAGGCACCCACATTAATAACGAATAATAACTTCCTGTGTGTGATGTGGCTACGAGCCGTAGAGGAGCAGCGCAGGGCGCAGTGGCAGTAGCAGAGGGGCGGCGGATGGTGTGTACACCGGGACGCTGCGCGTGCGGCGTAGAGGTAGGTGTGCAGCAGGGAGGGGAACAGCGATGGTGAAGCGCTGTTTTGGCATCCGTCTCCCAAAGGGAAGAGGGACGGGAGAGCTCGCGAGCGGCTTGGCTTCCCCTAACAAGAGAAGATAAATGTCAGTGTCCTCCTTCCCTCTCCCACTGTTCTTCAGGAATTAAATTGCTTTAGGTGACAGTTACGAAAAATTGAAAGTGCTTAGGATGTGTGGGAACAGACGGCTCAGAGTACTGCTAAGCAATGAGATATGACAGTGTGTGAATGTTGATGCGCTAATTTACATCTACGCTGTTGTTCAGGGTCTTTTCCAATACCTGGGACTGGTGAAGGGATGCAGGCACTGAATGAGGTTCTGAGTTCAGCGGCTTGCTGGTCTGACTGTGCACACCGAAACCTTATGGGCTGGTGGTTAGCTGTGCTGTGTAATTAAATTAAACGAGGAACGAAACCTGCCTGAGTGCACCCTTGGCTGCTGTGCATCCACGTCGGCGTGGTTGGGCTGTGCGTTCATGGCAGTGTGGCTGGGCCGTGCGTCCACGGCGGCGCAGCCGGGCTGTGCCAACTGCAGCCCTCCCTCCCGCTGGCTGTGGATGCTCAACTACCTCCCGAGCGAGGCCGTCGGCGGGTAAATGTCCTCTTGCCGTCACCGCCGCTGATGGTGGCTGGACACGACAGCACCTCCATGACTCAACGCGTTTTTGCTGTCAGGAGGCTATTACATCTCTTCTGAAAGAGTTTTTTCTAAACTGTGGTATGTAGCATTCTAAATTACCTTGTAAAACAAATGTCATATAATCCACTGGAAAGCTATATACTGCACATTCACTTCATATTTTACTGGTTCCCCAGTCTTAATGGAAACTGGCAGGCAAGACCAGAAAGTAGGAAACACAGAAAATGATATACATTAGACTTGGATTGTTTGCACCATAGGAAAGCGTGCTTTATGCTTTACAGAAAATAAGGCTAAAGCTTGGTCCCAAATAATTTGCACTTTAAAGGCTCTATGCCGCATGTTGTAATCACATGAATAATTCAAACACATTCAAGCAGCCCCCATAATTTCATATTCAAGCCCGATTCTAGATTTGCTCAAAACTCTGGACTGCCGTCGATCGGCGGCTCCTCCAGCACGGAAAGCAGCTTGGCAGGGCCTTCAGCGCAGGGGTGAAACGGGAACCTCTGCAGGCGGTGCGGGTTGCGTGTCCTCTGAGGGCCGGGAGCCTTCCCCGTCGTCCTCGCTCGGGCAGGCTGGCCCGCCGCTCCGGCAGCGTCTGACCTGCACCTCCTGGGCCTGACCTTGACATGTTTTCATTTGCTTTCATACATCGGTGCACCTTTAACTGGTAATGAACACTACCGGGAAAGTCAGTGTGGGTTTGAGCTGTTGCTATGAGCTTGGCACAAGGCGTCGAGTACCCCAAATGGCGAATGATGCCTGTTCAAGAAGTGAACCTGCGTTGTGGGAAGAGATGCAGATAACGCAGCACGCCGTGGGCAGCAGCAGGGGGCTGGCGGTTGACTTGAGTTTTCTGCCCCAGCGTGCGGGCGTGCTCGGCTTACCCTTCCAGCACAGGTACTTAGTACTGGGGTTTGGGGGTAACTCCAGAGTCCTGAGCTGCAGGCACGGCTGTACAGGTGGCACAGGCAGGCGTTCTGGGTGGAGCTGTTGTGCAAATAGATGCTCTCATCGGGGTGCTGATGGCGGCACCACGCTGCTCTGCTCGGACATCCCGCCTCGCCGTGGCTCTCTGTCTTCTGACTGCGGCTAAGTCAAGAGTTAGACCCACCGGCGATCTGGAGCTGCCTCAGGTTGTCATTTACTGCTCGGACACTAACGTATTGGGATTTGCGGTAGTCCCTCGGTAACTCCTTAAAAGCCAGCGACAGCAAAGAAGCTCTGTCGTCAGCTCCGGTGTGGCATGTGCAGTGCGGGGCGAGCGCAGGGTGCTGGGGGCACTTGCAATCACTGTTCGTTTTGTTCGGCTGGGTTTTATTGCATATTAAATGCTGCAGCAGGAAAATCGCACCGGGTGTCAAAACAAGCACAGTTGCGAGGAGGCGAACTTAGGGATTGATTAATAAATATTTTCAGCGTGTTGTATATTTTTCTACATGGCTTTCTGATATAAAGATCAATGTATGAAATGATTTAAAAAATAACAGGTTTCCTTTAACTAGAACAAATTGCTTCTGTTTTTCAAAATGTTGAGTAACATCAACAAACAATTCAATGGCTGACTGCCCCTCAGTAACGATTTGGAAGTAATTTTAGTTAGTGTTTCTTCTGGCCTTGACTGATTTTTCTATGCACTTTGTTCAGCATCATCAAAGGTGCCCCTGCCTCGCCCCCTCCTCTCTGCCGGAGGCCTCCGTCCTCCTCCTCCCTGCAGTGAAGTGGGAGTTTTCCGTTGCCATCTCCGCTTTTACTCTCGCACCGAGGCTGCACGGGGGTTTATTCCCGGGGGTGAAGCAGGGCTGGCAGAGGGCTGGCCCCGGAGCCCGGTGGCGTGGGGATGCTGAGCGAATGCAGAGCCCTGGGGGGTGCGCTGGGGGCCCACGAGCCGTCCGTGCCCGATCCCAGCACCCCGAGCTGCCGTGCCGTGCCATGCTGTGCGAGGAGGGGGCTCTGCCGAGCGTCGTCTCTGCTCCCTGCACGCGCACCGCTGCAGTGGCAGCAGCGACATCGGGACGAGGGCTGCCCCACACAGTGGTGACTGCCGCAGCTGGCGGCAAGGGCGATGCGCTCCGCTCTGCGTGCCGCCGCAAGACAGACAAGGCTTCCCTCTTTCTCGTGTTTAAAGTCTTTTTCAGGAGGTGATGTCTTTCCAGAGTGAGTTGGTACCTAACCGTGTTCAAGAGACTTTCTTGTCACAGAAATAGGATGTCTGCTTTCCCCAGAGAAGTTAAACTTGGTGAATAATTCTGTTTGACATCCCCACTGCCTGCGAATTTGGGTCTGCTCCCTTGTTGCATTGAAATGAATCCTGAGCAATTATGGTCACCCATCTGGGCTCCTGCAGGCACCGGGCGGGCAGGCTCCGTCCCCGCGGTGCTTGGCCCGTTTGCGTGTGTCTCTCTAGTCAGTCACTGAGCCGATCTGTCCTGACACTGCCCAAATAAACATTTGTTGCTGACTTCAGGGAGAACCAAACTGGATCTCTGCTTCTGCCTGGGGTCAAGCCTACCCTGGCAAAAGTGTCTTCAGGTATTCATGAATCTCTTGTGGCTCTTTTTTTCCTTCCCAGGTGTACCGACCCCGCAAGCCTGTGTGACTAGCAGCCACTCGTTTGTACTGTCTGGGTCCTAATTTTTCCTTCTTTGACTAAAAGAGCCCCTTCTGTTGCCAGGGCTCTGTGAAGTGCCTTGCCTGACTTGACGTGTGGCAGAACACAGAACGCGCACGGGGACACCGGCCGTCGCGGGGACACTGACCCCCCCCAGCCTCAGCAGTGTGCTTCATCCTACCCCGGTGCTGGTGTTTGCCAGCTTCAGCGCCGGCGGCTCCTGGTGCCGTGTGCTGCCACTGGGCTTGTGGCGGCGTCGGTGCAGCCTGCTCGCGGTGGTTTGGTTTCCTTCCAAGCCGTCGGTGAGCTGCCGGCGCTGATGGCAGCGCGTCCATTGATCCCGGCAGAAGGTATTTCGGGAGCACGTCTGCTGCTCACGAGCCTCCGGGACAAAGATAGGGCCATACGCCCAAAATAGCGCCCTGGAGCCAGGCACGGTGCAAACCCCACCGGCGGCTGCTCTGGGGAAGAAAATCCAGAGTTTGTTTTCAAGTCATCATCGCTGTGTTGACAGGGCTGTCGCAGGGAAAGCTGTCTCAACTGGGAATGTATAAATTAGCTCCAAGTACGATGTACACACATGCACATAGCGCACACTGCTCACATCGCAACGTAAGTAGGGGACTCCTTAGCTTCTTAAGTACCTATGTAATTGCCTGCCTGGTGGAGAAAAGCCTTTGCGCTGATGCAGGTCCGCACGTACTCTCTCTGAAGCGGGCTGTTGAGGGAGCTCGGTGGACCCCGGTGCCGGCAGCGCGCCGTGGCGGTGATGCGCTCTGAACGCAGCAGGCGCCGCTCGGGCGAGGTGGAGCACAGCACCACCGGTCTGCTCCTGGGCCAGGGAGGAATTCACAGCTGATGCCAATGCATACATTAATATGCATACATTAAAAAAACCCCAAACCCCCAAACCAGACATCAGCCATATTTCCATGGTGCCAGTCCATGCAGTTGCCAAGATATGAGTATAGCTGACAACTCCAGCCCTTTTTCGTGAGATTTTTTTTCAATTTTCTTCATGAGATTTCTTTCCCCCCCCCCCTCAGTTTTCTTTGTGGCACTCAAGCGGCATGAAATGCTGTGGCAGAGACCACCCTTAAACGCTGTGATTGTGGTACATGCGGCGGTGCAACAGTTACAGTGTATATGTGGTAAAAAGCGAGAAAACTGCATTTTGATTTTAGGCGTATCCTCCACCGCAGCTCTTGCAGGTGACGTGCTGCGTAGACGCCCACAGACGATATGCAGTGATAGAAGTGTGTCTGTTAACCGAGCTGCTGCTGCGTTAGTGTGTGCCGACGTTCACGTAGAAGCCAAGCGGTTTGTGCTGTTAACCCGATGGATTCACTGCGGCGGTGGGAAGGTAGACAGACTGATCTGGCCGGTGCATAAACACCTTTTTTTGGTTTATTTTCCCAGTGTTCTGCTAGCCGTTACCAGCCACAGCGGAGCAGCAGGAGGAACAAGACGGTCTTTCATGTCCCACCATGAATTTGCTGGTGTGGCAAGTAGTAAAAGCCTCTTTTGATTAAAAACCAGAAGCAGCTGATTGTGGAGAATATTCTTGGAGACTCGTTACAAAGAGTTCTTGTCTCAGGGCCGTTACACGCTGGGTCCGCAGGAAACTCTTAATGTTTCTGGCTTTAATTGGAAGAAGCAATGATAATCGGGAAACGTAAAATAAATGATAGAATGTATGATATTGACTAGAATAGGGATGGCTATTCCCCAAAAGACCCATTGTTTATGTCTCAGTCCTCTTAAAGGCTCTCTTGTAATTAAAAAGAAAAGGCGATGCTGAATTCTGTCTTGTTCTCAGCCATTTTTATGTTCTGCCTGGAGACCCGGATGCTCCGTGCCCGCATGGGGAGTGTGCTGATGGGTGGGCAAAGGAGGCAGGGTTGGATGCACGGCCCGAAGGGTGCCTGGAGAGCCGCCGGTACGGCTTCACTGATGTAGCTGTGCTACGGCAGTGCCACAGAAGCCTGCAGTGGAATCGGAGGCAATTGTGCAAAGAGAAACAGTGACTGCCGGAAAGAACTCCCAGTTAAACAGCCGTGAGGGAGCAGCAGAAATAGGTGCTGTTTCGGTGGAACTGGTGCCCGGAAAGCATATCGGCAAGGGAGTGGAAGGAGAATCCCTTGGGCTTGTGGGCTGCGGTGTCACTGGGGCCAGTGGCGTGGGGGAGGCTGGGCGGGCACCGGCCGGTGCTGCTGGTGAGACCCCTCTCCGGCTGGTGGCAGGGGGCAGGGGGTAACCACCCGCCCGTCGGGTGCTGGTCCGGGAGTGCGTGTGCTCCACCAGAGCGGGGTGCTCGCCTGCCGCCGAGAGCTGTGCTCGAGCCGCGAGGTGGGGGCGCAGGTCCGTGTGCCCAAGCGTGGGGCCGGGGGCTCGGCCGGCGCTCGGTTGGAGCGTGAAGCCCTGGGGTGCTGTGCAGGGAGCTGGGTGTTTTCCTGCTCTTTGCCTGGCCCGAGGTGCGTGTAGGGCAGGGCCTTCAGGGACGATCCGCTCCCACGGTGCAACCAGCTGTAGGGCTGTTCGTCCTAAAAATACAGGGGGCTCTTCCTGCTCGCGTACGATCCATCACACACCGGTTGCCGCTGTGAGCCTGGTAATTTTTTCACAATACCTCAGCGTTTGTTTCTGCATAAACCACCAAGTTAAACAAGAAGTAGGCAGCTCCTTTGCTTTTGTGCTTTGAGCAGCGTGTGTTGCTTTCTTTAGGTACACGGGAAAAACGTGCCAAGTCTGAGGACTTCAATTACCTACGGTTACTGGATTTAATGTGGCTCACTCCTTCTTGGAAAAGCATTGTTCATTATTAATATTGTTCATTTTCCTATTAATTAGAGTTTAAAATCTTCCAAATACGGTGTCAGGGCCTTTCCAGGTGACGCAGCACTAAGATTAGCAATGGGCTGTCTCCTCTGGATATTCTTGTAAGCCATTTCCCTGATCTTTTAATACAAAGCATAGGGTTTTTTTCTTCTCCAAAATGTCTCCGTCTCTCTGAGACGCATTTCTGTGATTGCACGTCAGGAGTTGGGGTATTGTTGCGGCACGATGAGGTGCACTGGATTTCACGTTAGCAACTGGTGCATCTCTACAATTACTCTTGCTGCTCATTATTATCCGTATTTCCATAGCAACTGGAAGGTCTGGTCACGGGCCCACCGCTGCTGAGCGTGGTACTGGAGCAGTGCAGGAGCTGAAGCCAGGATCCCCTTGCCGTGTCAGCCTGTGCCCCTCGCGGGTCGGGTACTGGTGCTGCTCAGCGCTGTACGCACGGCTTCGTCTCTCCGTTCGGCAGAGCTCCCTCGGAACGACTCGTGTCTTGTAAAGAGCTACTGAAAACATTTCTTTGTCGTTTTTCTTAACCAGGCAGCGGCACTCCTTAACTTCCCGTACGGTTCCTGCTCCAAGTCAGACCTCCGAGCCATCCAAGCACCCCGTGTCCACGCGCGGTCCTGCCGGCAGCTAGCGAGGGGAGCGCGCAGCCTGGGGCAGCCGGGCAGCGGTGTCCCCTGCCCTTGGGCGTGCGGCTGGGCAAGGAAGCGCGAGCGTCCCTGTCGCTCCCTTAGCTCGTCAGCCCCTTAGCGGTAATATGACCTGACAACTCTTAAAAAAAATACGACTGGAGAATCTGTTCTGCTGCAGTCTCGAGGCCCCGCTTTCCACAGGTTGACTGTTGCTATATAAAGAAATAGTCTGTTGTTTCTAAATTTAACTCTGTTAATGTCACAGAGCATAAAGAAAAACAGCAAGAGTAAGTTGGCGTTTCTGGCGGGGGGTGATCCGGGGAGCGGGCCGGTTGTGGCCGTACCCGTGTGGCTGGGCGCTCTTTGAGTGTTTGTTGCTCCTGCTGTTTAATTACTCAAGCCCAGAAAGTCATCTGCGTACGTGGCGTTTTGCACTTCGGACGTTACTGCTCCGGGCGCTGTCCAATCGACTCTGATTTTAAGCAAAATCCAGGCGTCGTCAACATTTTTAAAGAAACAAAAAGGGGAGCGAAGCGGCACGGGGAGTTGGCTGCGGGGCGGCTGTGGGGCTGTTGCCTTTCCTGGGCAGAAGGGAGCAGAGCCGTGTGCCCGCGGCAGTGCCGGCACGTGCCGAGGGGAGGGCGCGCGGGGGACCCGAGCGCGGGCGGGAGCTAAGCGCACCTTCCGGGTGGCGGCGGGGCACCCCAGAGGTCTCGTTATCCATTGTCAATGTCATGTGGGTGGTTTGCAAGACTCGGCAAAATCTGGATAGAGGCGCTGTGCCGCCCGGAGCCATCTGACCAGTGCCATCGGAGTGCTCCACCAGCAACAACCTGCTCGCTGGTCAGCGAAAAGGTCGGATCTGTAACTGCAGTCAAGAATGATCATTAAACGTAAGGAACTACTTATGTTGCCATAAAGATAGGCACGTTTGAAAAAAAAAAAGTGATTCTTGTCACTAGGATATGAGTGTAACCGATCTGGGGCCCTCACATGGCCTTCAGCTTGTCCTGGTGTTCTGGTGTTCCTGGTACGGACCCGCTGTCGGGAGTGCAGTCAGGGTAGTTCTGACAGATCCAAGGTCAGATTTCCCATGTCTAACATAAGCAGAAGCTCAGTTCCCTCAGTTCCTTTTTTTACCCTTTTTGGGAAGCCCCAGTGTCTGCAAGCTCTTTGTGCACTAACGTTGCAAATTTTGCATAGGGTTCATTGCAAAAGCAGGTCTTGATGCGGCAACGCTGGGCAGGCTTTGAGCTCAAGTAAAGCCTTTACAGAATTCCATATACAGAAATTCCTTCCTACAAGCGCTTCAGAGAGCGGATACGTGATACATCGGGATGTGGGGATGCGCCTACCTGCAGATGGGCTCTGATCATTGGCTCTGGTCACACAGAAATGTTTGCCTGGGTGACACCAGCACCTGCGTCCCAGCCAGTCCTGCAGCTGTGCTCTGCAGGATGAGCCCCTTGCTCAGGCTGTGTCTGTTTGTCCTTGGCCACGAGAGCCCTTTGGGTCACAGAGTTTCCCTCGTAGGTGTGCGAGTGTCCAGGCATTTCAGTTGGCCATTTGACTGATGAGATGGGGTCCAAGAAGAAGTGGCCTGTTGGACCACGCAGGAAGCACTCGGTGAATTTGGCTTGGACCTCCCCGGCCAGGCTCTGCCCTCGTGCTGGGCTCGCGCTCCCCGCACTCGGCACTGGGAGCAGAAGGGGTGTCATCGTGGGTGCACAGCGGGACTGTGCGGCCGGTGTCCTGGGAAACTGGAGATGTAAACTAGGGGAAGGAACGGGGAAGCGGATCTTAATCCTTCTGCTGTCTGGAGCCGCTGTTTCTTTTAGACTTACCACTTCATATTATTTTGAACTCATCGCTCTCTGTTAGTCCCTTTGACACCGAGGTTCGTTCCCCAGTGCCAGCCGGTGGCTGTCCACCAGACATCAAACCCCCAGCCTGTTTGTGTCCAGCCGTTGTGGTTTGAGTTGCCTTCGGTGACGTGACGGCGATCGGTATGCCCCGAGCAGGGCGACGCACACAAATCCTCCTTTTTTCTTTCTGGGAGTGTGCAGTGGCTGCACTGAAGCAGTGGATGCAGTGGATGCAGTGTCTCAGCAGCAGCTCAGCGCCACCAAGGTGGGTTTGGCACCGGGGACGTGCAGACCCGCCGGCCTGGCCGGAATCAGCCGGTAATTAAAACGCACTGCATTTGGAGGGTAGCGAAAAGCCATTAAGAGGCGGTTTGCTGAGGCTGCTTGGGTGATGCTAATTTCTGGCGGTTAATTAAAAAGCAAGTAAGGGGAAAGCTCTTTCAGGGACTCGTGTGAGGGCGAGGGGTGGCTTGCTCTGTTGTTCTCCCTGCGTTTTCTGGCTGTGAGCACACGCGGCTCAGTGCCGGGCCTCTTCCATCTCAAGCATAACTCATGTCTTGCAAGCGGCGCGTCCTTCGTCGAGCGGGCAGCCCGCGCCCCTGCGTGCCACTGCCCGTGGCTGCCTACGTCCTGACGTCCGTCTGTTGCTTGCCACCCAACCTCCGGCCGCGATTCTTCATCTGCTCCCATCCACCACGCAACACATTCATTTCTCTGCTTCCTCTGCGAATCTATATCAGCAAATGAGCAAAATAAATGTTGCTTGTTTGTTTTGACAATTACAGTACAGATTTAATTACGATCCTTCTTCCTCATATACTGCTCAATGTTATGTAGCATGTTTGGCGTAAACAAAGATGTTCTGCTAATGTGCGATACGGTTATTAAAGATACGCCGTCACGTGGGAGCCTAGTCACTGAAACCGAAGTCAGCTGCAGCTGAACTTCCAGCGTGTGCATTGCCGTGCTCATTTTTTGCAGCCTGCATGCAAGGAAGAAGCAGATGCTGTGCAGAGACGTCACGGAGAGCAACTGGGTGAACCTTTGGGAAGCGAGCTCAGGAAACGGAACGATACGAAAAGAAAGAAAGAAAACCACTTGTGTGCTGTCGTTTATTTTCAGTTAGCAGCTCCAGATATTACAGCAGGAATACAATATTTAACTCTCGGAGCACGTTCTCTGTTCAAAACAGTGGGTATCTTCAATTGTTGCTTCCCGTGAAAAGGGCCTGATGTTCCTGCTAATCACGTACTGCCTTTGAAGGATCCGTTTTAAAGCCTGAGCCTATTGTGTCGATATGAAAGCAGCTGTAACATTGTCTTGCGATGGTAAATTGGCAATGACTTTGCATTTCATAATTAGCTAACAAGGAATCGCTTACAATGTACGCGTCTTTCAAAATATCATTGAAACGTGCGGCACACATTTGACACACTACTAATTAAGAATAGGATTTTGAGAAGCTCTCGGGCGACGGTTTCCATTCCCCACTCTCAGTCGGGCCACTGACAGAGATGAGGATGAATTAAGCCAAGGGTTTGAATTTCTTTCTGAAGAATACTTTGGGACTCCGGGGTGATGGAGCCCACTGACCGCACTTCAGATACCCCCCGGGTGGCCCGGGGTGAGCAACCCTTACCCCTGGGGCTCCGGGACCTGGCCCTGGACAGTGAAGGTTGCTCTCTCCGTCACATCTTGTCGGAAAATGTCTCGAGGTAATGCGAGGGAGAAATTATTTCTAGAGATTCTTGTCAAATTACAAAGAGCCCTTAATTAAATGGGTGTCCATTACTTAATGGCAGTTACGGAGAGAAAATTCTTACTTCTGAAAGAGGCAAATCTCCAATTTCCTAACAAAAATTTGCTTTTTAAAATAATAAGATGAAAATAGCTTTTTCCACTCCAGAACTGAAGCCTATAAGAAATTAATGTCTGTCCTTGGAGAGATTTAACTTGGAAAGTGCAAAACGTTCGCAGTGGCTTCCTGCGCAGGTTTGCTGCGGAAGAAGCCGCAGCCGCAGAGCGAGCCGCAGCCTCCTCTTCCCGGCTTGGTTCGAAGCCGGTTCGCCAGTCCGTGCTTTCGGGGGATACCGACGCGTCTGCCCTTCCTGCGGCTTTGCTGGTCATCCCTGCCGTTCAGAAAATCTCCCAAGGGGCCCGCAGACAAGCTGTGCGATCCCGGGGGCGCTGCCGGGAGGGCGCGCGACCGTCTCCGTCCCGCCGGCGTGTTGCGGCAGGGCGGCTGCCCCTGGTGCGGGGGGCTGCTGCGGCAGTTTGGTTAGGCGGCGTGCGAGAGAAAACGGCCCGACCTCGCCGGTTTAGAACCAAGTGAGTGTTTTTGAGATTTGCCTTGCGTCTTTCGGGTATTTTTATCGTCTGTCTCATTCTAGCGGTCTCGTCTGAGTCATCTCGTCCCTGGTTTAGATTTGTACTCCTTCCCGCGCCTACTCCCAACAGGACCCGATTCTGCCGAGTGCAGCCTGCTACTGGCCTCGCTGAAGTCAGGCAAGGCTGTTATTATTAAATTACGTGGGCTCTGGATCGGGGAGTTGTGAATATTGATATATTTCGCTTAGCAGCCTTCCAAATTCAAGGAGCATCCGTAATACAGTAATTCATAATTCATCATAAATAAAGACAACAGCTTAGGTTGCGATTTAATTATTGCTTGTTTTTGTAGCTGTTGTGGAGTTTGCGTAGCAGAACACATCCAGGGAAAGCAACCCTTCCTAAATTACCGCCCTTTCTTTGNTTTCGCTTAGCAGCCTTCCAAATTCAAGGAGCATCCATAATACAGTAATTCATAATCCATCATAAATAAAGACAACAGCTTAGGTTGCGATTTAATTATTGCTTGTTTTTGTAGCTGTTGTGGAGTTTGCGTAGCAGAACACATCCAGGGAAAGCAACCCTTCCTAAATTACCGCCCTTTCTTTGAGCGGTGGATTAGGCCAAGTCTTGCTCCTTCCAGCGGCGCTGCTCACCGGCGAAGATGTCTTTGCTCCAGGAGGGTTTGCAGGGCCGTGTGTTGAGTACTGTGTGCAGGAAAGGTGTGAGGCCCTTGCAAAGCTCTTACCGCAGTCACCCCGCCGGCGCTGACGGTGTGCTGTCACCTTCTGCTCTCCTTCCACCACCGCTTGGTTTCTGCTTATTTAATGCCCAGAAAAGCCCCTCCGAGTGGGGACAATGGACAGCTGCACCGCTCGTCTTGTTCCAAATGGTGAATGTTGTATTTATGATAGAGAGATCCAAGTACGGTCCATCTGTCGTGTTACTGAGCTGTTCACTTCATAGAGAAGAGAACGTTTCCGCGTCTCTCGTGTGGTGTTCACACGAAGAGCTGAGGTTTTTTAAGCTGTTCAGTGTTTTTCTTCAGGGGGTGGGTGCTAACACGTGAGAAATGCCACAAAGTCACGCGCTCTGTGCTCCTGGAACACCAGGGCTGCCAGCGCACGCCACTGGTCATGAGGTCTGGCCTGGCCCTGGCGCAGCTGCGTGTGCTGTCCGTTCTGTGCAGCGTCGCGGCTGGCGGTGATCTCTCCTGCGTGGTCGCGGATCCGCCCGCTCCGGACGGAGGCGCCAGCCTTACGTCTCGCTCTTCTGGCTACCAGTGTCGTAGCGCAACGTTGCCAGATGCGTTGAAATCGGGCGAAATCAGGCAGAGCCGTCTTGTGAGCGCGGCCCAGGTCAGGGTGGGTGCTGGTTCTGCTCCCGCCAGCCGCCCGGGAAGGCGACGGCTGATCCCGGGGGGTGTCGGGGAAACAGGCGCTTGCTCCTCCTGGCATCTCCTCGGCTGACTGTGCCGCGCGCTGAACCGCCTTGCAGCTGCTGTCGGCTGGGCTGAAGTTCGGGCGCAGAGCGGAGGTTTTCTGGCTTGCGACCTGCTTAGGGGGATGGATGGTACAAAAAGCTTTGAGAAGCAGAGGAGGAGTTTGTTGCCGGAGGACTTTGATTTTGCATTGAGCGTAAGGGGAGCGGAGTCAGATGTAATCAAGACAGCGCTAGAAATAGTCCAGTGATAACGTCCCATCTTTCCCTCGGAAAGTATTAAGAGTTTTATGATTGATTTCAGGGGAGGCAGCACCGGAGACTAAAATGAAAGTGAGTTGTGAAAGATGGAATAGGTCAAAGACGAGATGATTTAGAGGGTCGCTGAGCTGAGAGCTGCTAAGAATAGAGCGCGCCAGAGACAAAGGGAAGTGTCAGGTAGTCTGATGGGATGCTCGTGCAGATGCGGCGTCGCCAGTGATGACTGCAGCGGCAGGGTGATGAGTGATTTGGAGAAATGGGTTAGGGAGCGGCTCTGCAAGAAAAGAAGTTGTGCCTGGAACTGGTGGGGGCTTGATGAGCAGCGAAGCCTTGGCTGCGTGCGCTCCCACCGCTCTGCAGGGCACTGCGGCTGCTTGGGGAGGGGCTGGAGGGGGCCGCTGCCAGGGAGCAGGACCTCCGACCCGTGAAGAATGGGCAAGGGGCTCGGCCGTTGGTCTGGGACGGGAGGACAGTGCCAGAGGGAGGGAGGGAATGCCTTTTTCTCCAGCTCCGTCGTCAGCAGAACAAGTGATAGCTGATTTAGGAAGGAAATAGCGGTTGGGCGTCGTGGAAGACTTCCCAATGGCATGGACAGGCAGCTCCGCGGGGCAGGCTTCCCGGGACACCGCGGTTCCTGTGGGCACAGGGAGCAGACGGTGTTCTGGCATCCTGGGAGATCTCCTATGTGGAAAACTCATCCGTGCACCTGGAAACCTGCTTAAGGTCTGGCTTCTCCATCGGTAGAGCTGGCAGGGATCACCAGCTGAGAAAGTGGATTTCTTGGTGACTTTAGTCTCACAGAACTCCAGTAAAGTCTCATCTTTCACCTGGGAGCGTGGTGCCAACCCGCCGGCGTGGGGAGCGGCGCAGCGCTGTGCCAGGCCTGCCGAGCCGAGGAGGACGTGGTGTAACGGCCGCTGCGGGGCTGGGTCTGGACTTGCTCCGTAGCCTTGACCCCTTCCATCTCCATTTGCTTTATCTTGCCTCGGAATGTTTTTCTATCGTGCCTAACCAGAAACCCAGCTAGTTCAGTGCGGGGGCCGTCCCTTACTGTATTTGCGAAACTCTTAGCTTAGTAGAAACCTTGTCTGATTTTGAAATTCCAGTAGTCATTATTTTGATAGCATGGTGATAAAGAGTCCGTGACCCACTGACGCAGATTTGTGGCGTTTTTTGTGCTTGCAATGACTGGCGATCTGTTAATATTTTTTCAGTTATTTGGTGTTTAATGTATACTGCATTCTCTCCATACAAACATTACTTTTCTTTACTGTTTTTGAGGTGATGCTGGCCAAAGCCGTTGGATTGAGTTGATGGTGAGGCGCATGTCGTTTCACGCCTCCAGGTGTTCTGTAGCGTTGGATTGCAGACTCACCTTGTCAGCGTGTTTCCCTTCGGGCTCCCAGGCCGCATAGCCAGCAGTCCCTACCGACTCCTGATTTGCGAGTAATAGTGCTGCTGGACGTGGTCGCTGCTACCTGCCGCGCAGAGCCGGGAGGGCCGCGGGGTCTCCTCGTGGTGGGCGCACCCAGCTAGGAAAGCGAAACACCCTGCAAGTATATCTGCCAACTTGATGCTTTTCCCTGAAATAATTATTATTGCATTTTAGAAACTAATGTTCACTGAAAATTTTTTCTTCAGAATTCTTGATCGCCTCAGTTAAAAATAAAGAAAAATAATTTCAGCGCACGTCAGAAAGGCATTGGCATAAGTATTAATTTAGCGAAGTCTTTGGTTTCCTCCGCACGTGATGCGGGCTGCCTGGCAGTCAGGGTGTTCTGTGAGCAACTTCTGCAATTTCCATTTTTGTAACGCACACATTACATTAAATTTTGATTCACATCTCTGACATCTAGAAAATTGCTCCTTAACAAAAGGAGCGTAATAGCTGTGCTGTGAAATATCGGCATGGTCTGGCCACATTTTGGATTACTCTACCCTATTCTTTAGAAAATTGGTTTTATTACTGGTAATTGGGCTAAAAGGAAGACTATTTAATCCTGGCCAACCCAACTTTCTGGGACATTAAGTTCTAATAGGCAGATACAAACTGGTCTTAATAGAGGAGTCTGACATCATCTGGCTGCTTATTAACTATTAAACCTTGTTTCAGTAATTCTCTTGGCAACTATGTGTGTGTTGCCATAGTTTCTTTGTTAATAGAGCAAGACATTGATGCATTTGGAGTACTTCTGGCCCAAAAGACATGAAAAAACACCTTATGTTTAAAGATGCAAACTCAAGCCCGTTACAAGAAGTAGGCAGAGCTAGCTTGCCATCCGCGGGCAGCGTCACATCCCCATGGCTCTGCCTCCGTTGGCGCGCGGGACGCAGCCTTGCACAGCTACAGAAGTGTTGAAAACCCCCCTGGTGTAGGCTGTGCTTTGCCAGCCTTGCGGGACAGTAATCTTGAAAAGTATCTGAGGCATATGCAGGCCAGCGTCACCGAAGCGGCGGCGATTCCCCAGCGCCGTAAGGTGTGCTTGGCTGGGGACACTCGGGGGCCCTCGAGGACGGGCACCCCAGGGGCCGGGGAGCACTGCGGGGGCTCATGTCCGGCTCGGGTACCATTCCCCGTTTTTCCCTTGCGCTGCTTCAAAAGGGGGAGAGCCCAAATTAGCCGTATGCTTTTCACGCCCTCCTCCTTCGTTCGCCTCCGGCATCTCCTCCAGAGCGCACTGCTGGACGGGACCGCACATGCTGGCGAAGCATCGGTGAGCGGCGTGGAGCCGAGACCTGTGCAGCCACGCAGAGTCTTGTCTTGAACTTTCAGAGGACTTTCCATAAGCATAAGTAGCGTGCATTTCTTCTCCTCGTGCTGGGATAGCTCAGACTGGAGGGATAAATAGGTTGAAATAAATTCACGTCTTCTCAGATGACAGTCGTCAGATTCAGCCTGAGCTTACGCAGGGAGAAATCTGTGGGAGAGCTGTACAGTAGGAAAAGGCTTTTGTGTGTAATTACAGGCTTAAGGGAAGTTGTAGCACTGGATAGTGACAAGTGGTGTTTATTCCATATTTTGTTCAATGTCGTGAATTACATACGTATTAAAAAAATTAAAATGGGCAGGTACAGAGCTGCATAAAACTTCCAGACCCCAGTCCCCAGAAACCTGGAGAGCACTGGGGTCTTTGGATGCGCAGGTGGGTGCGGAGTCTGCTGAAAACCCTTCTCTAAAAGAAAGTTCAGAGCGAGCAGGTCTGCGCTGAGCCCGCAGGCTCTGGGCCGAGGGGCCTGGGCGGGCGGGCTGGGCTGGGGGCTCCCCGGGCACGGCCGGGCCAGCACCGCCTCCCGCATCCCCTCCTGCACCCGGGATGCGGGAGCAGCTGCGTCTCCGCTCCCCGACTCTGCCGGGGCTCGGTGAAGTCAGCCAGCAGTTAACACAGCAGTTCTAAAAGGAAAAAGAAATGCCTACGTATATGCAAAGTTCGCCGTCTTTACTGGAAGCGGCTGGGAACTGCCTCTTTGGGAGAGCTGCCTGTCTGGAGATGGTTCGGTGTCAGTACGTGGTCGTCTTACCCTTAGAGATGCTTTATATAAATTCCAAGCAGGTAGCTGAGACATCTGTATTATTTAAAAAAAAAAAAAAGAAGAAGCCTTAAATGTTGCTGTGCCGGGATGCCGGAGGACATTTGCACTTCTCTGGTCTGGGTGAGACAGGCTCTTTGCGGGGCAGTTGTGCTTTCAGGAAGGAACGCGTGCCAGCAGGCTGGGCATTTCCACGCACAGTGTTTTGTCTTATCTTAGAAGGGGAGAGAACGCTCGCGGCAATACCTTCCCCCTGTGTTCGGAGGAATGCTGAGCCCAAAATCTCATGTAATATAATGTTTCTGTTTCTTTTAGCATTTCTTCTCACTCTTTTGAAATTCTTAATTATGCAGAGGGATCGTGAACGGTAAAGCGTAGTGAGCGATGGAGAGAGGGGGAAAAGCACGGCTCGTTCAGACCTCCGCGCCTTGTTGTGATTACCAGAGCAAGCCGCACGACGGGTTTCATTCTGCGCTTGGATCAGCGCGGGCATCTCAGGTACCTCGTGGAAGAGCAACGCACTAAGGAAGTAAAAGGCAAGAAAAAATGCAGAGTTTTGGAAACGCGGAGCTTTTTTTTGTCCCGTGCTTTTTCCCGCGTGGCCCCAGGGGTATCTGTCGTGCTGCACTGAGGCTGTGGTAAGGCAGCGGTTGCCAAGCTGGAGGGACAAAGCGGGTTGTGCTCTTGCAGCTTTTCCAGCCGGGGTGTCTGTACACAGGCTGTCAGACAGTGGCACTCCATTCACACCCTGAGCCGGAGACTTGGTCCCTCCTCTGGCGACGGAATCTTTCCTCCCAGTGATCAACTATGCTGTGAATGTATATAGATATTCTCCATCGTACGGAGATACATATATATCCTTCATAATGGCTTTTGAATATTTCTGGATACTATTAAGCTAATGTAGGAAACATTTAGTCTTCCTCTCTCTGTTTCTTAATCAAAAGAAAGCAGATTTTGAGCAATTTTTTTTCCCCAGGAGATAGGAAAGTAGTATTTGCCTTTAGGGAATAAGGAGAGAACGCTTTTTCTTCATTAAATCTAACTGGAAAGTGCTCGAGGTGTCAGGTGTGAAAACAGAGGCTGAGAGAAGGGAAAGGTTTTGGTTTTATTCAATTGACTGTATCGTTTACCAGAATTTTTTTGAATTTGATAATTAAGGACAGATCTAAATAACCTGCCCTCAGTGCTGTTCATAGTGCAGTGGTTGTGTGAGAGGCACAACAGAAGACGTGGTCCGGAAAGAAGACGGAGTTCAAGGAGATCGTGGCGGTGGTACGCACTGGTGAGGGGACCAAACGGTGCGTCACCTGCCCTCAGCGTTGGAGATTTTGGTGGTAGAAGTAGCCGCCAGTGTTGCCCCCGGCTGCTTGTTCACATGGAGCGTTTCAGGGATGAAACCCACCCCCCCTTTCTTGGGGGGATTCTGCACTGGGTCGAGCGAGGGCTGGATTTCATTGGCGCTCTGACTGNAAGCAACGCACTAAGGAAGTAAAAGGCAAGAAAAAATGCAGAGTTTTGGAAACGCGGAGCTTTTTTTTGTCCCGTGCTTTTTCCCGCGTGGCCCCAGGGGTATCTGTCGTGCTGCACTGAGGCTGTGGTAAGGCAGCGGTTGCCAAGCTGGAGGGACAAAGCGGGTTGTGCTCTTGCAGCTTTTCCAGCCGGGGTGTCTGTACACAGGCTGTCAGACAGTGGCACTCCATTCACACCCTGAGCCGGAGACTTGGTCCCTCCTCTGGCGACGGAATCTTTCCTCCCAGTGATCAACTATGCTGTGAATGTATATAGATATTCTCCATCGTACGGAGATACATATATATCCTTCATAATGGCTTTTGAATATTTCTGGATACTATTAAGCTAATGTAGGAAACATTTAGTCTTCCTCTCTCTGTTTCTTAATCAAAAGAAAGCAGATTTTGAGCAATTTTTTTTCCCCAGGAGATAGGAAAGTAGTATTTGCCTTTAGGGAATAAGGAGAGAACGCTTTTTCTTCATTAAATCTAACTGGAAAGTGCTCGAGGTGTCAGGTGTGAAAACAGAGGCTGAGAGAAGGGAAAGGTTTTGGTTTTATTCAATTGACTGTATCGTTTACCAGAATTTTTTTGAATTTGATAATTAAGGACAGATCTAAATAACCTGCCCTCAGTGCTGTTCATAGTGCAGTGGTTGTGTGAGAGGCACAACAGAAGACGTGGTCCGGAAAGAAGACGGAGTTCAAGGAGATCGTGGCAGTGGTACGCACTGGTGAGGGGACCAAACGGTGCGTCACCTGCCCTCAGCGTTGGAGATTTTGGTGGTAGAAGTAGCCGCCAGTGTTGCCCCCGGCTGCTTGTTCACATGGAGCGTTTCAGGGATGAAACCCACCCCCCCTTTCTTGGGGGGATTCTGCACTGGGTCGAGCGAGGGCTGGATTTCATTGGCGCTCTGACTGTGTATTTCACGGGTATGTTTAGGATGCTTCATAGGGGATTGTTGCTTCGTGTATTTGCTTGGGTGCTCTCAGCACCAGTGATACGCCGAGTTTGGGGTTTTTTTGTGTTTTCAGGTGTGAGTGTCAGCGTGGCTGCGCCGTGCGCTCTCCCAGCAGGCAGACAGGGTTCCTGCCCCCGTGACAAGGGCTGAAGAGGCTGCTGGGGGGACAGTGAGGATCCGTTGTGTTCAATCAGCTTTGCTCATAACGAGAGTCGGGCAGCCCGCTCCAGGGCAGGGACTTCAGCCGCTGGGGAACAGCCCTGAGCAGCCCGCAGTGGTGTGGCTTACCTTTCCCACGCTTGTTTGGTTTTTGCGAGTATTTTAAAATTAAAATGTACGAGTTGTTAGTGTGCAGCTGCTACGTGAGAACAACATCCTAATTTAAGGAGGAGTTGCTTTAAATCCGGTGTGTCAGCAGACAGATTATCTGGAAGATAAATGGCGGTGGCATCTAACCGGGAAGCCCGTCAGCTCCAGATGGCACGATTTGCTCTTGTTTGTCATCCTTATGCCGATCGTGGGTTTTTCCTAACACGACTTCATTTCAGCTTCATTCAGCCCAGGTGGGCTCCCAGGGCACGTGTCAGCGCTGCCCAGCCACGGCCGCCCTGGGCATCTCCTCCTTCATACGCACGCGGCTCATGCAGTGTTGCGGTTTGCACCGTTCTGTGCACGCGGGGTGCTGCCAGCCGCAACCTCGGTGTCACCCGTCCCCTCGCGCAGCGCCCTGGTTGGTAACCGTCCCCTGAGCGCCGCTCGGGGCGGGCGTCGCGGGTTTCACCTCTTGGGGAACAGGCTTGTTTTCAGCTCCTGGAGAGAAAGGTGTGCTCCCCTTCTGTCGGCCTCGCGTCGCTGGTGGTGCTCTCTCATTAGCAGGGCTCTTATCTCTGCCTGGCACACGGGGCAGCATTGTCCCGGACGCTGAGGATTTCAGTTTCCCCCTGCCGTGGACGGTAATGAGACCCGCTGGCTTGAGTCACGTTCCGAATGGGGAATGGAGCGAGCTGGCTGAAAATCTCTTAGTTAAGTGGAGAAGATGCGCAGAGAGGGCTGGGAGGGGAGGGGAACATCTCGACGTGGGTGCGTTTCTGTCGAGGAGCTGCAGAATTAAACTGCAGGCAGCAAGGACAGGAGCGGGACGTGTTGTCTGAGCCGTCCCGCGAAGGGCAGCTCTTCCCGAGGGCTGAAAACGACCTGATGAGACCCCGTCGTGTTTGCATCGCTCTCTAACACGTAAAGCTGCGCCGGAGACCAGGGACTGTGGGTGCCTGGAGATCAGGACTCGGTCGTCCCCGTGCAGGCTGTGCAGGCGACAGACACGTCCCTGTTCCCGTTCCCAGCCCGCAGGGCGGCAGAGCCAGCGCAGAGGCACACAGGGAACTTGGTGACACTTTGCCATAATGACTTCTTCCGCCCCAAAGCAATTGGGCTGCCATGTTAAGCAGTGAAAGCAGAGAAAAATCATCGAACACCAGCCCTGTGGTAGGAAATTAATTACACTTGGAAGAGTCTTCCTGGTGTTCTCCAGTTATTAAGAGTTCACAGGAAATGTACGAGTGAGGCGACCTCTCCTGAAAACTTGCAGCTGAGATCTGATGAGCAGAGTCGTCCCTACTGTGTCCTTGAAGAGCAGCGTGAAGTGGCCCAGGAACCCCCTGCATTTCGTGATCTCTGCTGCGGAGGGCCGTCGCGGGGCACCGGAGTGACGAAGCTGTTGCCTTCCTGCGCTCGTACGCAAAGCTGCAGTACATACACCCCGTGTTCTTTATTAAAAGGTCACTTTGGTCTGCCACGGGAGTACCTCCTTTTCTTTTCCCCCTCTGAGAAAAAAGTTGCAAAGCTCTATTCACTAGGATTCGTCGGATCAATTTAATCAAGAACACGCAAGATGTCCTCTGGTAGACAGGTACATTACCTCAGAAACGGTCCAGCATCGTTGTGCCGGTAACTGTTTGGCTGAAAAGCCGTGTGGAGTACTGGGATTTTATGATTCTGCTGTGTGAGGGATAAGTCAGATACAGTGGGTATGCTTACGTTTATTGGAGTCGCAATTTCAGAATAGCCAGTGATGCTTTCAAGTTACTATTTGTATCTCTATTGAGTAGTAGTGTATATTCACTTACACATTCTGAGCATTGAGAGCATCCACATTTCCAGTTGATTGGTATTCTCAGGGTGCTTCGTTGTACCAGACTTGTTCTGAGGTGCTCGGATACCCCTGGCTTGGTTTTACCTGTAACAAACAGCGGTGACGGCTCTCGTGCTCTCGCTGGCAGGCGCTGCACAGGGGAGCAGGCATGCCACGGCCTCTGCGTCTGCCTGAGCCGGCCGCGGAGAGAGCCTCGAGGCCGGTCAGCACTGCTGCGGCTCTGCATTGCTCTGGTAGGGCTTACAAGGTGTGGGGTGGCCCGTGGGTCCGTGCGTTGGGATGGAGTAGTACCTGCCATGTGGAGCAGGTCTCTGTCGTGAAGTACCCACACCGAGACTTTGTTTTCCAGGAGAAAGACGTTCTTCAGCTGCTTTTGTCTCCTGCAAGCTCCCTGGGCTTTGCTCGTGGCAGCTCTGGGCACGTTCAGCCCGCAGGCCAGCCACCGCTGGCAGGGCGAATACCTTTGCGGTAGTCAGGCTGAAGTGGTTATTAGCCAAGAAAGGGGCTGATTTAATAATGAAGAGTTTGACTAGCTCTCTTTGCGGTACCGCTGGAGGTAAGTGTCACCTGCTGTGACAGAGAGCCGTTTCTGTAAGGACGCCATAGTTACTTATCTCAAACTTCAGAATGATCTTTTGCAACTTTCTGTCGCTGGTGGAGAAAAGCGGAAAGGATTTTTTGTGAATTAATACATCTCGATCAGTGTGTTTCCAGCAGGAGCTGAGTACCAGTTTGTTACAGCGTTTGAGTGGGAGGAAAGAAATGAGAATGTGTGAGTGAAATGAAACAGAACGAGTGGAATAAAGTACAGGTAGGGGAACGGGGGAGACGAGAGAGGACAGTTTAACGTTGGGATCTGTATTTTCCTCTTGTGTATGACTCTGTGGTCACATCATCTGACGGTTTCACGTGACGTGAATGCTCTGCTTTGAGAAGTGACAGAAACACGGAGTGTGGTTTTCCAGAAAGAGAAGGCTGGTGTCTTCCTAACAGGCCTGAGTTTTTGCAGTCTGAAGTCACGTTGTGGGCCATACCTAACGAGACCGACCTGGGGGATTTGCAGTCAGTCCTTCAACAGTACTGTAGAAATAATTACAAACGGCTTGCTGGTTAAAGGGATTTGGGTTTGCAGCTCATTTTGTACCTGCGTGGGAGACAATGGAGATGCCTCCGTACTGGCAGGAGGCACCATCTTTTGGGGAACCTGATTCACGTTTGCCTGCTGCGCTCGGCGGAAGGCTCGCCGTTATCCAGGCAGCGAAGTCTTGAGCTGGAGCGAAGGCAGCCGGGAGACTCGGCGCCGGCAGCGGGGCAGGTCTGTGTGACCTACTTCTGGGGAGATGCCGGGTGTCCCTGGCGCTCACCCTGGGCACCGGTGCTGGCGGAGCCTCTGTGCGAGTTAAAACCGTGCCGTTAGCAGTCTGCTAGCTGAGTGCTGCAGTGAGTAAGCGCAATTTCCTTCCCGGCTGCCCAGAGCACTCGATGCGCGCAAGGGAAAGAGCGGATGCATTTTTGAGTTGTAGATTTGCTGACATGTGAAGTGGGAGTCTGGAGATCCAAAAATAGTGGCTGTGTTTTCTGAACGGAGAGGCATCTTCATCGGACGTGAGTGGGGTAGCGCCGTCGCCCCTCCCGGGGTTCCGAGCCCCACCGGTCCCCATCCTGCCTGCAGCGCTGGGGCTGTGGGGACGCTCGTGCCCCGCCATTGTAGGGGAGAGGCGTGCGAGGGAGGGGGTGCCCGGGCTGGTGGGCAGCACCGTGCTTTCTGCTGCTGAGAGCTTTCTGCCGTTCCTGTCTGCCTGCTCTTTCGGAAATAGCTCTGTGGTGGGGAGGAGCGGAAGGGAACCTGACAGAGCGATTCAGAAGGTACAGGGCCTCTGTGAGAGGGTTTCTCTGCGCTGGGTATTGCTGCCAGCTGGAGCTGTTCGGTTACGTTTCCAAAACGATACGTATCCCCAGTTCTGAGCCTTTGCTGAAATAAAGAACAGCCAAGATTTTTAAAAATTTGAATTTTAGCAACAAATCCTTTACTCACTGGCCTCAAGAGAATCAGCTGCTGCCCCACTCCATGAGGACGTGCGTGCACACGTACATGCACCCACACACACGTATGCACTTTGCAGGGTAGACTGGGAGGCACCTCGGCATCGAACAGGTATGTGTGATCTCACCGAGCTCCGGGCTTCCCACGACACGGCACTGCTGAGACGTTCAGGTCAGCTGTTAGGAGGGCTTCCAGGATTTGTACGTCACAATTAGAGGCTATGTTAACAGGGCAGTTTTTTTTTTCTTTCTCTTAAGTCCTATCAAAAGAGATTTTTTTGTAGGCGATAAAATTTTGGGGAAAAAAAAAAAAATCCTGTTGGCAGAAGTGCTAGAAAGCAGGTCAGCTACCAGAAGGAGAAGCAGGCACGGCTGGCTGAAGAACAGCACAGAAATCTGCTGCTCTCCTCACTCCCTGCACCAGAAGTAGGGAGCTGGGGCCGTGGCCAGGATCCGGATGACTGTACAGCTGCTCGAGCCGTCCCCGCGCGCCCCACCGCCTGTGCCGAAACGCTCCTCACCTTCAGCGGGCGTGGGGCGGGCGAGGGACCCCTCCTCTGCTCCTGCTGCGCATCCATCTCATCCCACCCTCTGTTCGGCAGCGCGGCTCAGCCCGTGCCGGCGTCCCCGCGGGCTCCTCGGGCCCCGCAGCTGCCGTGGGAGCCTCCTCGCCAGCGCCGTTTGCCTGTTCCAGCGCGGGGCTTTGCCCTGGTGGTGGGTCGGTCCCCGCATGCCCGTCTGCACCGCGTGCGGCAGAGCTCGTTGGAAACAGAGCTGTGGGTTTCCTGCTGGAGAACACGTTTCTGGTTCTGCCTCCATCGCCATTGTGCGGCAGCCACGGACCTCACAGACGACATCCATTGCCGTGTTCACGCAGGTTCCGTAAGTGGTGGGCCCGCTCCCCCAGGGCTTTGCCGGTGTCAGCTTTCGTTAGGCTTGGAGTTGTTTATAAAAGCTTGGAAAATGGCACTAACTGAGGACTAGATGAGTGGCCCTCGTGCGGCCCTTTACCAAGCCTCTCTTAAGCGGAGAGTGGGTGATGACAGCTTAAAAATGTTCTTCTGTTCAAGGAAAAGAACTCTGAAACTTGGGCTTTTCTGATACTAGCGATTCTCTTCCAGTTTCTTTTTCTCTCGGACAAGTCACATAGTACTGAAATACCAGTAGTGAGCAGACTGAACAGAGGTGTTATTCAATAAGTTGATGGGATTTTTAAAAAAGTTACAGAAAAGAATTTGTAATGCGTTGCTGAATATCATCACCCTTTCTGGAAATGACAGAAGGAAACCCTGAGTTTGGATTCCTACCTTTAATCGGTAAGGTCTTGATTCAAATGTAATGGTTTGCAGTATTTCTTTTCACAGTCTTAAACAGGTCGGCACTTTCTGAGAAAGCAGGAGTTCCTAATGTCGTTCCCAAATTGGCATTTTTAGTACCATAATCATGCAGCCCAATGTTGTGACAAATAACTCCACCGGCTCTTGAGAACACGCAAATACTCAGCCTCGCCTCTCGTAGCGGCCTCAGTCCCGCAGCTGTTTGCTCCCGTGAGCTGCAGATCCCCGCTCAGGCAGGCCCGGTGCAGAAGTGTCTGGTGAGCTTTCAGGAGTGCCGTCGGCTCTGCAGGCGCTGCAGCTCCGGCCCGCAGGTGGCACGGCCAGCACGCGTGTGCCATCTGCTCGCCCGCCGTCCCGCGTGCCTGGCTGGCACCCCGCCGCCAGGGCATCAGCAGCGTGCCCGTGCAGACCTGCGCAGGGTGCTCAGTGCCATGCCCCTGCGTCCGTGGGTGGGCAGAAGAGCCCACGTAGGGTCTACGAGCGCCCATGGAAACTCTGCGTGGAGTGCTGACATCAGTATGGAGAGGAGCAGCGCTTCGCTGGACGAGGGTCTTAAGCAGTTGGTACAGGAGCATGCCGGGCACTAACACGTTAGGCTACTGTACTTGCTGCTGTACTTTCCCGTTAGCTTTCTGTGTTGGTGACCACGGAATCACGGACTGGTTGAGGTCGGAAGGGACCTCCAGACGTCATCTGGTCCAAACCCCTGCTCAAGCAGGGTCGCCTAGGGCCAGTTGCGCAGGGCATGTCCAGACGGCTTTTGAATGTCCCCACGGATGGAGACTCCCCAGCCTCCCCGGGCAGCCTGCGGGAAAGCTGTCCGAACTGGGTCAGGGAACTGATCTGGGTTAAAAACACCTGCCTGCGGGGAAGTGGAGGGAAAGGAGCAGGTGGCAACTTGACACCCACAGTGCCGCTGGCAAAAGGAGGTGTAGGACCACAGCCTGCAGAGTAAGACGTGCTCCAGCCTTTCCCCCGTGTCCCCTCTCCCACCTTGAGCGCACAGACCGGAGTGCGACAGAAGTTGCATCCCCATAATCCCACCTCTGTGCCAGGAAAGGCACGAACTGGAGTTTTCCCTTCCACGTGTCAGTGCATGAACCGGCATCGCGGCGCTTGCTCCAAGTCGGCAGCCTGAACTCACCGTCTAGGAGAATCACAGAATGGCTTGGGTGGGAAGGGACCTCAAAGACCATCTCGTTCCAACCCCCTGCCGTGGTCAGGGACACCTTCTGCCAGAGCAGGGTGCTCAGAGCCCTCAAAGATGATGATTAAATGAAGAAGATGATTAAATCCTCCTGCCTTCCTGACAGGCAGTTCCCCGACTGCGGCCAGGAGCCAACGTGGCTGCCGGCCACCGTGTGGCTGGGACTGCTGGTAGACGCTGTGGATAGATGGCCCTGGGCAGATCAGCGACATGCCTCGGCCAGGACCTTACCTTAGGTGCTGGGCTGACGTTCTTCCTTGGCTGACGTCGGTTCCCTTGGCTTATATTAGGAAGCTTCTAGCACAGCACGGCCCGCCAACACGCACCCGAACGCACCCTCTTGGGTTTAAAGAGCGTGGTAAGATACGGCGCTGTCGGGTTAATGATCAGCTGGCGCCTAACCTGGCGGAGCAGTGTGCCCTTCTCACGCTCAATACCAAGTCACGGATGGAGGAATTGATTTTGTTTATTGCTAGTGTTTGTAAATTAAGCTTTTATTTTATTTAGCCTTTAGGATAATCCATTTCAAAGTATTTAAGCGAGGTTTTGATTTGGCTCCCGGTCTGATCCTCTTGAAACTGGAGTCAGCAGTGAAACACTTTGAAAGCCCAGGAAATGGAGTGTTCAGTATTTATCTTTTGAGATATTTTCGTTTTTCCCAGCAAACATTACGGGGTTGTTGTAGATTCACAGGAGCAAGTTGTCTGCACAGAGCCTGTGCTGCGCAGCATGGCTTCCAGAACATTTTGTTTTCAGTTTAGACAACACTGAAAAAGTTGAGCTCAGCGCCACAGGAGTCCTAATTAGCTCCATCAGCGTATGTGCACTGAGATCATTAAATGTCTGTTGTTGGGCTTAGCTCAGGAAGAAGGAATATCAAGTGCCACCTGACTGCACTTAATTAAGTTTAAAGCATAAAGAGTTAATCCTGCTGTGTATTAGAATTTGTGCCATTTCAGCGCGAACTCTCTGTTTCTCAACGTACGAGCATTAAAAGTTAGGAATTAGCGTAAGCTGTTTGCTGTTGGGCTGAACAATCGGTCTGAACTGAACGCTGGAATAAGATTGTGAGCAATACTATCATTAGCACTTGTTTTCCCGAGTAGGTAATGATCGCTTCGACCTGCTACGGGACCAAAACGATGCGGTAATTAATCCTCTGCATATGGCAGGGCAAGTTTTATTCCGTGATCGGCACCTCTCTTACTTGGTATGAATCACAAGCAAATAGGATCCCATTGCAAAGTTACACCTGAAGCACCTGGTTTTGCCGTGGATTCTCTGCCGGTGTCGCGTCTGTGGGCCCTCCGAAAGCAGCCGATGTTAAGTTGTGTGACTGCGAGTCTGGCTTAAGGCAGATCCCCGGTGCTTAACAAAGCTGAGCGCATGGCTTGAGCTTTTCGGTACAGTGAGACGGGCACCTTCCGCAGCGTTGCCAGGAGAATCGCCGTCTCGTTGCAGTCAGTCGGAAAGCCCCTTGGGGATTCTGCTGGGCCAAAACATCCCCAAGCTCTGCCACTGCCCTTGTGAACAGAGTTGAGTTTGGACCTTAGAATTCCCAAACAGTTCGTGGATCCCTTCTTGTTGTTTCAGCTCTTTATCCATCTGGGAGCGGCAAGCGCTGACCTGCAAGCAGCAAGGCGTCCACTCTGGGTATAATTCTGCTCCGGCATCTTTGCACAGTTTCTGTTGAGAAGGGGACCCCTCTGTGCTAGCTCCCGTGCGCACGGCATGCTTTGCACTGCAGAACAGGCTTTTCAACGAGGGGCGCAAAGAGAGAGGCAGCTCAATTCACTCTGGCTCAGAGACGGAGCCGGGAGCAGAGCACAGGGCTGGTGGCCGCCCGTGTCCTCAGGAACATCTGCGTGGTGCCGTGGTCCCCCTCCACCCTGCTCTGCGCCTGCCAGACTCCGTTTCCTTTACCCCCCTTACTGCATGCTGGGCTTGGATCTTGGTTTTGCTCTTTATCATCAGTTCTGGTGATGGTATGTTAAAGATTTCTTGCTTTGTCCTTTGGTTTCGTGTGCCGTTTGTTTCCTCTTAGTCAAATCCCATTTCCCGGAGGCTGGAGGTAGCAGTGGGATTTCCGTGTAATCAGATGCTGGCAAGCGCCACGTCCGCCTGGGCAAAGCATAGCGGGAGCAGAAAGCTTGAACGAGGCCCGTGTTCTGTGGTTCCCAGCGAGGAAGAATTGATGTGGACCCAGTAGACAGCAGCCTGGGCATGTTACGGCTGACAGCTTGCTGGGGAACCGTCCTTAGCAAATTGCATTGAATTTGGAAACGTGTAAAAACAGAAAATCAAACGTGCCAGTAAAAATTTTCTTTTTTTTTTTTTTAAACGTCACGTTAAAATGTTTCTTTTGGAGGTATGTAGGTAAAGAAAAAGAAAAGAAAGGAGACCACAGCCTGCTCCCCCCCAAGGCAGATGAAAAAAACCCTCGCGGCCGAGGGTGAGGATGGTTGGGCTCCAGGCGGGAGGGAGTTTTCTCAAGCGGAGGTAGCGGCGTTGGAAAACTCGGGTCGCATCCTTTGCAAGTATCGTTAAAGCTTTGCTCGTGGTCTGTGGGAATACCAGGCAAAAGTCGGTCTATTAATTTTGTCACCGGGTGCAGTTTATTAAAAACGTGAAGTCGGGGCGCACTGCGAAGGCCGTGGGTTTAGCGTGATGGAGCAGCATGAAAAATGCAGGCGGTTTAAACTGGGCCCATCCTCACGTGGGACAGAGCTTAAAAATGGAAGCTGGCGGGGGGTGGGGAGCGCATGAAGTGTGTGTTAATTCTTCTATGGGATGAGGATGACCTATTTCTGTAAGGCGTTTTCAATCGCAGACTCTAGGCAGTGAAAATGTAGGTTCTGAATGGTGAATAATTTAGCAACTTTGAAGTGATTAACATAGAGAAGAAGCTATAACATGAAAGGTAGCATGCTTTTGGAGCAAAATACAGCCCTGTGCAGGAGGGCAGCATGGATCCTTTGCATCCTTTAAATCCTGCGAATTCACCCAACAAAGGCTCCTGCTGAAAGAATATACGAGGTTTGGGCTTGTGCTCGTCCTCAGGACAAAGGTGAATTAAAGACTGAGGGTCGGGAGCAGTTTGTGGTGTCAGACCCTCAAAGGTGGCTTCGGTGCTGTTCAACTTCCGTTAAATCATGGATGGAAATGAAAGAATTAACCTCTCATTGCATGGTTTCCCTTGTACAGTCAGAACCGCAGGGTGAGCTAAGGTCACGAAAATAAGCAAGATTTTATTTCTGATGTGAGGCATGTATTTGTTACACTGCAGGTTGGGGGCACTAAATGAAACTGTGACTGTGGCATGAATGTGAAACAGGTCTATCCTTGTTATATTAGACAGGACTGAAGAATGGTACTGCTTTAAAAACTGTGCCAGAGAGGCACAGCTCACACGGCAGTTAATCCACTTAATGTATGTTTTATTGGCATATACAGCACAAAGCTTTAACTGCGCTCGTGCGACGCTGAGCCTAACCGTTCGGTACAGACTACGGGGGCCTGCGCCGCGGTCTACGATTGCCATGCTTTCTAGAAATCTCAAATAAGGCGGTTAAGGTTGGTTGGCAGAATTGCTTCCCCACAGAGCAGTAGAAACTGGCATTAATTGTTTTCCTAGCTGTCTTTGTAAGAGAACCCCCGAAAAGCTTCCTGCTGTATATACCCAGGAGTAAGGTAAAACACACTCGCTCGCGGGTCCCTGTGACAATTTTTGCCCGTGCACCATGAGCTGTGTGGTGCTGGTCTTTCCCCTTCTCTCTTGAACCCTTATCCATCCCAGGTCACGCTGGAGCGGCTGCCAAGGAAAAAGCCAAACCAAGAACATCGCTGCCGAAGAGGCTGCCGTAAGAGCAGTGGGTTCTGGCCGTACTGGTTGGTAGGACGCCTCTTGCGTGTCAGCAGGAACAGGGCCTCGGTGGTGTCCTCGGGACAGAAACCACGGCAGCGCCTGCTCTGCGGCAGCTCTTAAGACACCTCCTCCTTCTGCTTAAATACGGTTTTGCATCAGCTTGGCTGCAAACCCTACTGGCATGCCCGTGTTTTCAGAATTCATCAAGCATCACTGGATGGGCTTAAATATTTTACAGTTCGGATACGGCTTGAGGGTGCAGTGCAGGTTTTCTTCACAAGCGTGGAGGCTGCGGAATGCTGCAACATCCATTTTGTATGAGGTGGCCGGTCTGGCGAGGAAGGTTGGAACGGAGCAGCAAGCCGCCGTGCCGTTTCAACATCTGCGGCGGGTGGCAGGTTCTGCAGAGCGTGGCCAACCCCGCCGCGCTGCTGCTGCTGCCTCCGACGGAGAGCCGGCCCTTCTCTGCCCTGCTCAGCGCCCCGGCCCTTTCGGGGAGGGGAGAAGCCGAGGGCTTGGGCGCATCTCGTGTCCACGTGTTGTGTGTTCCCGGTGTTATGGCTAGTATTAAAATAGAAAGCTGTCCTTGCTTAACAAAGCTGGGATTAGTGTATTTTTAATTCTTAGTTTCCTTTCTCTAATAATCATTGTAAGGACTCTGTACCCGAGAGACATGTTCAGCTAAATTGCCGCGCGTGCGGGGCTTTGTCTGGAGTGCGGAGGCTGGGTGCGTGCCTGCTGCAGCCAGCGGCACTGCCGGGAGCGGGGAGCCCCGGGCCGCAGCCCCAGCCCCGCGCCGTGGCGCTTCTGAGAGCAGCGAGGTGGTGTCCCGGGCAGCGGCATCCTGACGCGCTGCTATAAAATTTAAGATGGGCGGCTGGTGCGGCCGCTGGACTAAGGTGACTTCTAGAAGAAAATAGTTAAGGGAGGATTTCTCTGAACGGGCTGCAGTAACATAGAAACCCTCTTGCCAGCTGCGTAAAAAGCATTTATCTGGAGTTATGTTTCAGGGCATGAAATGATGAGCTGGGGCCCCAAGAGGCTAGGCGTGCAACCTCGTAAAGGGAAAAAAATCCTGCATCAAAGGAATTCCTAATTAAATTACTGTCTTAGACTTTTAGAAGTTCCATCTCTTTAATACACATTTTAACTTGATTTTGGAGATGGTTCTTGAGCTGCTGCATCCCCAATTTTATTACAAACTTTTAAAACGTTTCCTTCTTTTCTTCTTCCTCGTGCTGTCCGCTTCATCGCAAGAGACCCTTGCGGACTTCTGGTTTGCCTGAAGTTAGTGGCTGCCTTCTCATAAGACTTGGAGGATGGGAGCTGGCTTGCTGTAGGAGTAATAAGTTTGTTCCTGGAAACAGTGTATTTCTTTACTGGCTGGATCTGATTTCTGATTACTAAAGGTTTCTGCGTCCTCCTATGGGAATTCCTTAATGGTATTTAAACTGGCATTGCTCAGCAAACCTTCCCGCTGCAGCACCAAAACATATGGTTCGTACATAAGGCGTTAACGTTTTTCCCATGGATGGAAGTGAGCTGAGGCTGACAAAAGCCAAACTTTTCTGTTGTGCTGAGCAAAACAGACGTCCGCTTTCAGTTCGAAATGGAAATGAAAAAGTTGCCCCAAACTTTGTTTTCAGCCTAGTTTTTTCTTTTTTAATGAGAGTTGCAATAGAAAGCTGTCTCTGAGGTGTCGCGAAAAGCAAAGCGTTGCCTCTGCAGCGCTGCGAGGGCTCTGGCACGGCCGCTTTGCTGATAGACCCAGTAGTGCAAGCATCAGACAAGCCGTCTCGTAAGCGGCGATGGAGAAGCGCTGAGATGGAGTCGTCATGCGGGCTGAAGCATTGAAGGAGAAACTGGCTGTCAGCGTGGCTGGGGCGGCTGCGCTCTGGGACGGGTCGTGCCCCGGCGTCACGGCAAACGCCCTGTGCATGGGCGGTCGCTGAGGCTCGGTGCTCTGGCACGCGGAACGGTCGCAGCCCGGCACGCCGAGGCGGGCGGGCGGGCGCTGACGGGGCTGGGGGCTCACCCGTTGGGCAGGTGGTGCGCGGAGCTGTGCGAGGAGTGGAGGGAACGGGGCTGGAGCCTCAGCAGCGTTTCAGAGTAAAATGCCCGTTTTGGGTATTTTACCTGAAATCTGCATTTTTCGGCAGAGAAAGAAAATCTTCATTTTGGGTCAAACATTTAATTTTGTGTAATTATTTATTCTTTTTACCTTTTAAAATTAAAATGCAAAGGAGGTCTTACTGGACTGGAAAGTACTGTCAAGGTCAGTTTTGAAAACGTTCCAGAAGAAGACAGACTTTCCTCCCTCCCTTCACACTGTAAAAAAATGAAATTAAACTGAGGAAATTAATTCAATGTTTTGGTATAGCCAGCTCTACAGTTTTTTTTGAATAAATTTGTCTAAAACTGTTTAGCTTTACTAAGGCGCTCTCTGTTCACTTTAGAGTTTTCAGCAGTCGCAGCCTAGCCCTGCACACAATGCAACCTAAATATTTTATAAGGCACCTGAAGTCATCCATTTATCATTCATAACATATGTTGCAAAAGCATTAAGTTACGTTTACCAGATGTTTATTGCTAATGTTATGCCACTATAAACATGTGCTATGTAGACTTTGGTTGGGGTTTTTTTTTTTGGTAAATCATTTTTAGTTACTTGAAATAAAATTTTCTAGGCTGTAGGGCTGGGGGAAAAAGCAACAAAACAACTAAAGGCTAGAGGACACATCCAGTCTGTCAGCTCCATAAAAGATGGAAGCTGAATTTGGTATTTAATTAGATTTATTTTCTAATGCAAAATGCCATGCCTTCAAGGAAGGACGTTGAAGTACATTTTAATGGCAGTTTTCACCATCTGGGTGAAATGTTTACCTGCTTGGCCCATTAGAAACTGGGTGTCTGGTTTTAGATTCCTAGAGACACGGAGCGGCACTGAAGAGCGGGACGCCTTGCCCGTTAAAATACGAAGCCCATCAGTTAATGTGAGCGAGCGCGGCGGTGGCTGCTCTGTTCTCAGGGCAGGATCCTGCTCTGATGCCGGCTGCAACCGAGCAGCACCGTGCCCTTTGTTTCCACCAGCTGAGTGCTAGAAATGTCCCCGGCTGCTGGTGTGCGAAAGCCCGGAGGGTGAGCCCAGCTTGGCGGCTAGCCTGGGCTCACGAGGAAGGCTGGCGGCTGGCGGTCCGGGGGGGAGCGGGCCTTGAGCAGGTAGGTGACTGCGGGGACGTTTGGTTCCCTCTTTTGTTATTCCCCCTGTGCCACTGGAGAAGTCAAACTTTGTAATGCTGGTGGAACTGTCCCAGAATTAAATGGCTCAAATGACCTTCCTGATCCTCTTGTTGTGTTCTGGGATAAAGAGCAGGGAGAGACGAAGAAAAATGATTAGTCGTGCTGCGGCAGGAGAAGCCGTGATGATCCGGTAAAGCCAGGCAGGCAGCCATGCGCCGGAGCTGGCAGAGGGGGGAAGCGCCGCCGAGCCGCAGCTCGGCCTTGTTTTGTCCAGTCCTCTCGTCCCGTTTTCTCTCATTCACCACCAGCGTGACCTCCGTTTACATCCCCGGCATGTGGCAGTGCTGGTGGGGCGCAGCGGGACGCCTCTGAGCCGGGTCCTGCCCAGCATGTCCCTGCAAGTCCTGTTTGCTCCATCCCCGTGCCCGCAGAGACCGGGCAAGGCGGGGGCAATGCCACAGGTGAGCTTACCTTTATGCAGTGCTGCCGTGTGTGATCGCAGGCGCTTCGGGCTAAGCTTGAATTATTTGGCATGGAAAATGAGCTCGGCACCTCTTGCCCTGCCGGTGCGTGGGGAGGTGGAGCTGGGGGCAGGCTGGCCCAGGGGACCGGCTGCTGTGCAGACGGCAGTGCTGGGGGCACGGGTGGCTGAGGACACCGTGCTGCTCGTGTCCAGAGGGGCAGTGCTGGGGTCATCACGGCCTCACGGATTTAATGTCCTGTTTAGCACTCGGTTAATATATATGCCATTCCTGAAGAGTTTGCCTATGAGCTTTACTCTTCCTCCACCTAAGGTTGCTTTTTCCCACCTTTTTTTGTTCTATCTATGGTCAAAAATACTAATAGAAGGAATGAAATTTGGAAAAATCTCGTCTCTCCTTCAGTATGTAATCAGCAAAGCTAATCTAGACTATCGGTACTGCTCAAACACCTACCACGGCTGTCGGCTCTCTGCTCCCAGGGCCTAGGTCCGAGGCTGGGCAGTGAGGGGTCCCTCCAGGACCCCTTCTCCCCCGGGAGGAATGTTTCCCCTGGCAGGCAGGAGGGGCACCGGGAGCACTGCTGTGAGGGCAGAGACTTACTGTCACTGCGACACCAGCCTCTCCTGGCAGGGTCCTCCTGCGTCAAAACGCGCACCGCAGCGCTGGCTCCTGAACTGAGCGTCTGCCCCAGGAAACAGGTCCTGGGTGTGTTATGGATCCGAGGACGCATCCGAGGAGCTGGGGTAAGAGCGGTGTGTTCCTGTCGTTCCGGGGAGGGCTCTAATTAGCGTTCCTTTCAGCCCGTACAAGAGGATGCTGTGATCAAACGGCTTCAGCTCTGCTCTACTTTAGACTCAGTGTGCTGGAAGAGTCATTTGTTTGCCAGGGAGATTTTATTCCAGCTGGATACAAAGTTTTCCATTACAAATTTAACATGACGGTTCTGCCCTGGAAAGCGTGCAGAACTCGTGTCCACGGCGGAGTGCGGCTGCTTGTGTTCTGGGCAGCGACTCCTCAAGCTTGTCTGCAGGCAGAGCCTGCGATGCGGGAAGGTTTGCTTTGGGTGGCTGTCTCTGCCGCCCGCCAGCACAGCACCTGCCACCGCTCCTTGTCCGAGCGGCCACGGGACGGGGATGCCCTGGTCCCTGAGCTTCGGCCCTGGTGGAGCCGCGTGGCCAGCTCCCGCAGAGGTGAGGCCGGCGGTGCCTGCCCCCGGCCCGGGAGCTGCTGTGTCCGCCATGGGCCGGTGAACGATCAGCTTTGGCTTTGCTGGCGAGAAATGAGACCTTCACCTCCGCGGGCGGCCTCCGCACGCTGCCCGGCAGGTCGCTTGGGAGCATGGCGGGAAGGCGTTAGGGGCTGGCAGCAGTGACCCTGCTGGGGCCCAGCAAACCCCCGCGGACGAGGGAGCAAGCGCTGCCAGCCCGGAGCCTCCTGCTCCCACATGGCCCCGCAAGGGGACGGCTCGGGGCTGGCTGAGCCCGGGTCTCTGCCTGCAGTGTTTGCACGGGCAGTGGCGTGAATCCCTAGAGAACATTTGCTTTTTCAATGCCACCACTCCGAAATTTGCTTGGCAGCTGTTTAATGAGTGATGCCTGCATAAAACGGGCCATTAACCAGAGAGTTTTGCCGAGGGGCAGTATGGTTCTAGAAATACTAGCCGGACACGTGGGAGCACGGAGAAACAAAACCGTCCTCGGCGCTGGCCTCGGGGCATCGGTTGCTGCTGGGTTTGGGTCGTCTGGAGCGCTCTGGCGAGCGCTGCGTGGGGGCTGCCCTCCTGCAGCC
>VZSC01008110.1:3147-39488 GCA_013398225.1 Steatornis caripensis | reverse complement strand
ACTTTAGACTCAGTGTGCTGGAAGAGTCATTTGTTTGCCAGGGAGATTTTATTCCAGCTGGATACAAAGTTTTCCATTACAAATTTAACATGACGGTTCTGCCCTGGAAAGCGTGCAGAACTCGTGTCCACGGCGGAGTGCGGCTGCTTGTGTTCTGGGCAGCGACTCCTCAAGCTTGTCTGCAGGCAGAGCCTGCGATGCGGGAAGGTTTGCTTTGGGTGGCTGTCTCTGCCGCCCGCCAGCACAGCACCTGCCACCGCTCCTTGTCCGAGCGGCCACGGGACGGGGATGCCCTGGTCCCTGAGCTTCGGCCCTGGTGGAGCCGCGTGGCCAGCTCCCGCAGAGGTGAGGCCGGCGGTGCCTGCCCCCGGCCCGGGAGCTGCTGTGTCCGCCATGGGCCGGTGAACGATCAGCTTTGGCTTTGCTGGCGAGAAATGAGACCTTCACCTCCGCGGGCGGCCTCCGCACGCTGCCCGGCAGGTCGCTTGGGAGCATGGCGGGAAGGCGTTAGGGGCTGGCAGCAGTGACCCTGCTGGGGCCCAGCAAACCCCCGCGGACGAGGGAGCAAGCGCTGCCAGCCCGGAGCCTCCTGCTCCCACATGGCCCCGCAAGGGGACGGCTCGGGGCTGGCTGAGCCCGGGTCTCTGCCTGCAGTGTTTGCACGGGCAGTGGCGTGAATCCCTAGAGAACATTTGCTTTTTCAATGCCACCACTCCGAAATTTGCTTGGCAGCTGTTTAATGAGTGATGCCTGCATAAAACGGGCCATTAACCAGAGAGTTTTGCCGAGGGGCAGTATGGTTCTAGAAATACTAGCCGGACACGTGGGAGCACGGAGAAACAAAACCGTCCTCGGCGCTGGCCTCGGGGCATCGGTTGCTGCTGGGTTTGGGTCGTCTGGAGCGCTCTGGCGAGCGCTGCGTGGGGGCTGCCCTCCTGCAGCCAGTCTCGCCCCGGGGCTAAGGGAGGCCAACGCTGTGAAAGCCGTGCGGCGTACGTGAACGGCCTGATTTGCCCGTCAGCCTGCATATGTTCAGCACATGCTTGTCGCCTGCGCTTTTGGCCAAGACCGCCGTGAACTCATTTAGTGCTCGCTAATCTGAACTGAGGGAGAGCACAGCTGGGTGGTTAATGAATAACCCGTTTGCCTCCCTGGGTCGTTATTAAAGTAACGTAGGTTTTCTAACAGAAATGGCATTTGTAAAGCATACAGAACACAAGGGACGAGGTGCTGTGTTTTCCTCTGCCGTCTCTAGTGCCTCCTGAGCTTGTTGATGAAGAAGCAGATGAAGGTAATGCGCTTGCACTCCTTTGGTGGGGTTCCTGGCCAGTGCAAGCAGTATTTTCGTGCTAATTAGGAATGGTTTCTGGCCAATGCAAACATTACTGTACTCAGTGTCAATCGCCCAGTCTGCCTAAAATGACTTTGCAGTTGCTTTGCATGGTCTTTCTGATCCCTTACAGAGTCGCAGAGATTAATTTTTACTCATACAATAACTCACTGTTTTTACACGACTTCAGAGTTGCTTCCTAATAGTATGTTTGAATCCTTAGTTTCTGAAGGGGTTCATTTGTAGCACTGGGCTTGTATTATACCTTTAATTTCTTTCATTATCTACCAGCATTCCCTGAATCCCTGGGTAGTTAATGCTCACTTGAGTTTCCCGTCAGTCACATTATACTGTATTTCCATTTTGCTCACCCATCTAATCTTCTCTGTGGATATGAATAGGCAAGACAGATCCGTCCGAGATGTTGGAGACCAAACATATTGCTTGCGCTTTTTCCAGCGATACGAAGGAACGCGGTGGTTTCTTGTGCCGTATGGAGCCTTCCGGTTAGAGGAAACTGGGTGCCTTGCGGTCGAAGGGTTTCAGGTTGGGGGGCACTGCTGATAGCATTCCCCTTTGCCCTTTGCCCCCTCTCTCCATCAAGTACCCCTGCATTTCCCCCCACGTTGCTTTACCTCCCCTCTAATCACAAATCTCACTTTTGATCTCCCCGATCTTCCCAGTTCACTCAGGTTCATCCTCCAATTCAAAAGCTTTTCATACCAAGTCCTCCCTGTTCCTCCTGTTGTCCTGCCTCTCTCTCCCTTTTAGCAGCCTTGCCGCTTCTTCGGAAGTTTCCTGAGGTTTCCGTTGGCGGTGATGCCTACGCCTCACTTGCAGGCGCTCTGCAGTCCTGCCCTGCTCTGCCCGAACCCCTTGCTCAGGCCCTCCCCATTGCTCCTAATCCCGACATCTGTTGATCCTGCGGTGGTTCCTTGTCGCCATCCTCCGACTTCCACGCCGTTTTCCGCTGTGCCCGTGTTCCCCGCAGGCTGTCCCCTCCCAGCTAGGCCTGGCTGGCTGCCCCGCTCTGTCCGTCCGCTGCCACCTGGTTTGCACAAGTGACCTTTCCTTTCTGGCTGGAATCGGCGTGTGCGATGACTTTTAAGTCTCAGCTATAACTCATTCTTCTGTGACCTGAAACTCTTGGCATTTTGTGGCAGCAAACTTGCGGTTCCTGTGGCCACATAATGCTTCTACATCAATTACTGTGGTGCTTTCTCCCAAAGCTAGACTGCAGTAATATAATGGGTAGACAAATGCTATTAATTATGCCAACGTACAGAAATGCATTGATGGAAAGGGAAAGATGATCGTGCCCTGCTGGCCCTACAGATTTGCTATTACAAGACTCAAAAAAGAGTTTCTTGGTCTTTAGCATCGTAGAGACTCATTCTTGGAGTTAAAACTTCCGTGTTTTTATTGATGAAGCTGGAAAACATGCAGATAAATAGGAAAGGTAGGGTCGATCCTTAAAACGTGGTTTTTAATTTTCCTCAGGTTTGAGGATGTTGGACACCGCATTTACTAACTGCATCCGTTATTTTCCTACTATTGGACATTAATACCAGGTCCTGATGTTGAACCCTCGCTGGGTGTCCACCGGGTATCTGAAGTTTTATGGTAGTTTTATCTTGCCATACTTTTAGATATCTTGTAAATAAATGCGGAACAAACAGCAAAAATAATGAAAAAATAATTAAGATAGTAAAGAAAAAACCATCTTTTTTTGCATCTTATATAGAGGCATACTCATCCTCCTGTATAAAGAATTTTTGCAGATAAATGTATTCTTCATTCTCTTTATTTCGCTGGAAAATAGAAGCTGTGCATCCAGTCTGCTTTATCACAGAGTACGTTTTGTGACTACAATGAAATCTTAATTATAGAGATGTCAGTGCAGCACCTGGCTCTCTCTTGTGAAGTGGGCTGGACTGGGCTGCGTGAGGCTTCGTGAGGTCCAGCAGGCGCGTGAAGCCCTGCCGCCCTGCGTTTCATGCGTTAATGGAGACTGAGAACAAAACCATGCTGAACTAAGCAAATCCAGGTCACGATATTTATCTTTCTTTGTGATTCGCAGTCTGTCGCTTGATGCCAGGGAGGGTCAGGAAGAGGCACGTCTCTCTCACAGTAAATACCAGTTCTTACACCCAGCAGTTCCACTTACCTGCAAAGGTGCTATACTGATAACGAGCCGTTAGAGGAGTCAATAGGAATAATTAGCCTAGCTTTTTCATGAGGAGCTAACAAAATACCCATTGGGGCATTGCAGCACAACAGATGGCATTGGATTGCGGTGCGACCAACAAGTCAGCGTCCTTGCGCCACAGTGCCGTGCTGCCTTGCGTTTGCACATTGCAGATGGTTTTAGAACAGAACAAGAACAGGGTAGGATAGGATAGGGCAGGGCAGGGCAGGGTAGGGTAGGACTTACTTCAATTGGAAGGGACCTACATCTAGTCCACTGCCTGACCGCTTCAGGGCTGACCAAGCTAAAGCATGGTACTAAGGGCATTGCCCAAATGCCTCTTGAGCCCTGACAGGCCTGGGGCATCGACCGCCTCTGCAGGAAGCCTGTCCCAGTGTTTGAGCACCCTCTTGGCAAAGAAATGCTTCCTAAAGCATGCCAAGTTTTCAGGCCGCTCTCCCCATCTCGCGGGTTCCTCTGGTTCAACCTCAAGCCAAAACCATTTCTGTACTTACAGATTGTGACTGTCAAAGCTGTGCTGCGCTGAAGTCAAAGTAGTGGGTGAGCACGGTCCTGTGAATAGGCAGCAGCTGTCATCTCCCGCTGCCTGGGAGCGTGTGTCATGAAATCCTCCACTGGCATCTATGACTCAGGCTCGTACCAGTCACCCCCAAATAATCAGCTCTCCGAGCTGCGGGTGAGACAGCTTTCTCTTGTCAGCTCACAGAAAGTGGAGTCTCTGGAGCACACGTAAATTGTTCCAGGCAGGTTCGAGGTTTCTATTTTAGGGATAATCACATATTCCGTAGTGATACGTTGCCGTTTTTAGAAATCCAGTGTGTTGCGCCCAAAAAACAACGTGCTGCTACTATGATTTTCTTCCTCAAATGTCGAGATTTGCTTCAACAGGGTTGCTTTCTAATTCCTGAAGAAAATAATGAAAGTGAAACAACCAGTCAGTGCCTGTTCATCTAACATCATCGGAACTTCAGATCAGCAGAGCTGTGTATTTAATTTATTGAAAGCGACACCTTTGCTCACAGGTTCGAGGGCCTGGTGAATATTCATATCTAGATTTGTTTCTTGACTGCTGACTAGAGCATGCTTTCTAGATCGGCTGTAGTCATGGAGACAGGGAGATGACACTTTTGGTTTTGTTTTCTCAATGTCAATGATTTTTTACACAATATTCCAAACATCATCATAAGGAATGGTCAAAAAACGTCCTCCTGGAGCGCTGGCAGATCGTGAGCACTCGCACGTGGTCTAATTACCGAGGAAATGCTGTGCTTTAAAGGTGCTCGCTATAGCTGGGTTTCCTCTTTGAGTGTTTCTTAGTGAACGAAGTTCAATTAATGGGTTTGCTTGCATGTGAAAAAAATTGAATCCGTTGCCCCAAATGCTTCAGCATTGTGTGTGCTAACGTTTTGGATTTCAGAAAGAGTATTTATGGACAAGATGTAGCTGCGGTTACACGTTGCGCGCTGCAGTCTCTCTAGCAGGGGTGGTAGTACAAAGCCTCGACGGAATGCTGCCCGTGGCTGCGGCGTGCTCCTTCCAGGGCTGGGTTTTGTCAGGCGGGAGGGAGCAGGCGACCAGTTTGCAGCTCCTGCAGCATCTCAAGACGAGCTGGCTGCTGGCTCCAGGCGTTACCCGCGTCCTTGCCAGTATCTCACGGCTTCTGAGCTCAAGACCCATCAAGTCCCGCTAAAGAAAGCTGTTACCCACGGAGAAGGGGAGTGATAAGGAGATGACACACCACCCGTGCAGCTGAGCCTCTCCTCCGGAGGCGCGGGAGGCCGTCACAAGGGTGGGGTGGCACTGGGTTCCCCACGTCGTCTTTCATGGAGTCTCCTGGAGTGTCCCAGGGGAGGAGATGGTGCATCTGCCCTTCAGCGTCGCTGATGGAGTGGGGGCAGGTACGTGGTAGGAGCTGGCGCAGACTCTGTTTTCAATTTCGTTTGGCAAAGTTTTCCGAGTTCTCCTATGGAAAATGTCCCACAGAAGTGACAATAACAATATTTTGGATATAAGCCTAGCACAAAAGGGTAATAGGAACTCCACGGGCATGCGTGGGCTTTTGATTCATCCTCAGAGATGACAGATGTGCATTTATTTAAGATCTGGGAGTGGGACTCGGAATATTTGTAGCGAATTCTTTGCTCCCACTCTTCCTGTGTGATTTTGGTCTCCGCTGTCAGTCAAACACGGGTTCAGTGCTCTCTGTTGACCAGCTCGTGCATCATTCACGCTGCAAATCCCCAAGCCTGTGCCGAGCATGTCTCTTTGTCCGGCCTTCAGAGCGTTCTGGGGAGGAAATGCTGAGGGTCCCTTTGCACCGTCAGGGTCTCGTGGTAGAAATGTCAGGGGTTGGTGCGTGGAGCTGAGCAGGCTGCACCTCAGTCCGCCGGCGAGCTCCTCCTACACACGTGCGGCCACTTCGAGAGCACGCGGCGCTTAGAATAGAACAGAACAGTTCTGTCGGAAGGGGCCCGCGATGCTCACGTAGTCCAGCTGCCCGACCGCGTCACGGCTGACCAAAAGTTAAAGCACGTGCTTGTGCGGCAGCCGGCGCTGATGTGCAGAGCGTGCGTGCGCCTTGGGCTTCGTTTGCAGCCCTGCAGCTTACTGAGGTGCGAGGACGGTAAGGAACTGAGGTAGAAAGAGGCAGCTCTGAGATGGGAGTAATGCTGTGTCCTTTGCGTTGGCTTTTGTGACAGTATTTATTTAGTTGTTTGTCTGTGAGGCACTCCAGCTATATGGCAGTGGGGATTATCTCCTTATTGGTGTGAACAGACCTATCTTTATGTTTATTTAAGACTGATACTAGATTAGATCACAGCAATAGTTTGGTAAAAATAATGTTGTTTGCAGTGGCTGCTGACCAAGGCAGTAGCTGAAGTGTTATAGCTGCCCTGTCCTTTCCTGTCAGTACTCCTCACCGCGGCTCTGGCAAACGTAGCAGGTCTGGTACGGGTGGGTTTGCACATGAAGAGCGTGGATGTCAGTCACCGTCCTCGAAATGTTCTCCTTTGGAAAGCGCAGGTACCCGACCACCTGGCTGTTGAACGTGCACGCACGTTCGCGGGGAGCCAGGCGCGTGGAGAGCAGGGGCCGCCCGCAGCGTGGGGCGTGCGGCTCGACGGTGTTCTCCGCTCTGCCGCGGTCTGAGTTCGGTGACACGCTTACGGCACCTCTGTGAGACTCCGCCTGTATCGGCACAGGTCGAAGCTGTATTTTAGCTGGTGCTACACCACTTGTTTAGTAACCTAACTCAACCTGTTTGCTAGCTGCTTCAAGCAGGTAAGAAGAGACTGTTGAAAGAACGACGACTGCTGTCCTGCGTCTTCCCCAGGAGGCGGTGGCTTTTAATAAAGGCTCGACCCATGCTCTTCAGTTGTCTCCTTGTCTTCTTTTTCAGTGTAAGATCTCTGCAGTAAAGCATTTACAAATTTAAATTCTTTTTTCTTTACCTTGTAGTGAACTTTGACCACTTCCAGATTCTCCGGGCGATTGGGAAGGGAAGCTTTGGCAAGGTAGGCTTGAACGCTCGGCCTTGAGTTTGCTTGTATGTTTTATGAGGTGCCTGCTGTTATGTACTTACGATTTATTGAAACGGTGATGGTGCTGAAATAGGCTATTTTTATTGTCATATGATAGCTGCTGAGTAAAGACAGGAAAGATGTGTTCAGGAAAATACCTTGTTGTCGTTTGGCATTGCTTTAATTCGTGGCATTTTGGTGTAACAGGTGCATTTTAAACTACCAGCACAATTGTGACCCTTTCATGGCAAATATTCATTACGATTTCTCTTTCCTGAGAGAGTTTACAGGTTGTGAGCGGGGACAGTAGGTCAGGAAGGTGTTGAAGTTGTTCTGGGTTGTTCTGGCACGATGTGGTCAAGAGGGTTCTCTGGAGCCCGGGGCTGTTTTCCCACTCAGAAATGAGTTATGCTGAAGAGCTTTTGTTGTTTATTTTTAACAAGTTTTTTTTTGCCAAGCACGTAGGTGGGAGGTGATGATCAAAAAGCTGGATAGCTCTGGAAAGCAGTTACTGCTTGATTTCCTGGTTTTATTCCTTTTTCATTCCCTTTTTCACTGACTCCCAGTCCCTTTGTAGAGAGCTATTTTCTGTTTCTGTCATGGCATTTTACACCATTTGTTTGCACTGCAAGCACCAAGTTCGGCGTGTGTGTCCTTGCACATGCACGAGCCTTCACTGCATTCGTACGGCTCTGTAGTTGTTTCCGTCACCCGCATTTTACTGTGCCGCAGCAGTAGCTGTGCCCCTCTCTTTAGCTGAGACGTCTGCACCCGACGGACAGGAGCTGTAGGAGCGATAACCCTGGTGATGATCCATGAATATTGCTGAGTTTGGTCTCCGTAGTCTTCTCAGGCGGCCGTTGGGTGGTGTGGGGCTTTGTGCCAGGACCGGGTGTTAGGGCAGGGCAGGGGGGTGACCTTTGAGATTGTGCAAAACGCGCGGTGTTGAACTTGTGAAATAGCACAGACTAGTTCAGAGGACGGCGCAAGCACCTCCACGTCTCTGCGTGATGCCGAAATAAACTGAACAGAAGCCGAGTGAGCGGAGGAAAGCCGTATCCTCTCTCATTTCTGTCTGGTCTGGTCGTCATAGCTGGTTTCTGTCCATCCTGCTTTGACTGGCAGCTCATACCATGACGGTAAGAAAATCTGAGTCTGGCCCAGGAGATGAACCGTAGCATCCTTCGCTTTTTCGCTCTGCCTGTTCAGCCGTGATGAGGCAGCGTCACACCGGGCGACGGCCACGTAAGCAGCCTGACCTGCTGCATTTGACACTTGGAAACTTTGCAAAAGCAGAAACTTCTCAGGAGGTCTGAGACCTGTTTGGCCAGAAGAGCCCAAATTTTTACCGATTGCTGAAAATTTCTTTATAAATGCTTAAAATGTATTAAGTAGCTTCAGTCTTGAGAAACAGTAGCAGTACAGAATCCAGCCACGGTCGCGATGCGGTAGAGTCTAGCTCTTCTTCGAGTTAAGAGAACAGACGCTGTTGGTCATAGTGCTGTCAATAGCGCTGCTCGCTAACGAAGACGTTTTGTCACAGCCTCAGTTAACCGACGAATGCCGAGGAATCTGTTACACTGCTCTGTGTGCTCGGGGCACAATCTGCCCATGTGGATTCCTGCCTGGCTTCACTGTAAGTCCGTTTGGGATCAGGGCTAATGAAAAGGTAATGCCGAGTAGTGGGCAAGTCGGGGAGAGGGTGGGTTTGAGTACTCACCGGTATTTGCAGCCATGTCTCTCGAGCAGGAATAGGCAGAAGCTGGCAGCAGAGCTGTGGCAGGTTTCTGAGGTTATGTTAGACGACGGAGGATGATTAAATACAGGCTGGGGCCCTTGCTTAGGGTAGCGCTGTAAAGGTGAAGCAAACAGCAGAGGAAAGTCTCCCCAGACGCTGCTGGTGAGGACGGGAACTCTCAGGGTCTTGTGGTTCCTGCTCATTGTCAAAGACCAAATCCTAACTCAAAATCTTACTAAAAAAGAGCAGCTAACATTTTTCTCAAGCCCATAGGAGAAGACGCAGACTTCCCAGAGCTTTCCAGAGAAAAGAGGTTTTATTCTGTTGAGCAGCAGCACTTGGTGCTGGAAAATTAATTCTGTTCAGAACATGAAAAGCAGAAAAAAATATTTCTTGTCCCAGAGCAGGACCTTTTTGGCTTTGAAGAGAGCTGCTCCTCATGGCTGCTTCCTTTTCTGTTTATGTTAAGGAAAGGTTAAGTCTAGCGCGTAGCAGTCTATCAGGCATCAGAATTATATATACACTTTCAACAAAATGCTGAAATGATTCATCTGTCATCTTTCTGGATAATTATGTCAATATGCTAAATTTCCTTTGATACGGAGAAAAGCTTTTTACATTTACAAAGTCATTTACAACTCGCATTTAATTACAGAGAATGTGGAACGACCTACCTTAAAACTCTTACTTGAAATTTATGAGTAATTTAGTTGCTTTGGTTGATTTAAGCACTTGCCTGCCCACATTCAGGAAGGTATTTAGGAGCCACCGTCCCGTCCCTCTCAAAACGGGGTGTGGACCCTCGGTGTGCAATGAGTGACCTGTGAAACCTGTGACACCGTGTGATCTCGTAGTGACGGGACCTAGGAGGCAGAAGCCCGCTGGGTAGCTTTGGTAAGGCGTTTGCTTTCCACTCGTTTTGTGCCCCTCTCGGGACAGGCTGTGTGGTCCTCGGTACAGGAACCGTCCCGAATGACTGAGAAAGGAACTCGGAAATCACTTTCGAAGAGACTGGAGAGCCCTGAGCTGTGGCTCTGGCATATCTGCGAAAACAGGGCAATTTCTGTTTCCTAGAGATGGGCTTAATAATCTTTAAGGTACTAGTAATCAAATGAAGGTCATGCTCAATTCCATGTTTACTCAAATTAGCAGATGTGTAATATTTTCCATACTTTTAGAGGTAATATTCTTTGATTTTCAGCATTTTACCAGGAGTGCTACGTTTCTCCCGTAGCACAGACTCCGTTCCCAAGCAGCAGCAGTTGCTCAGGTTTTAGCTGGTCCGTAGCCATTACCCAAGGAGCAGTAGCCAGGAGAGGATTTCCAGAACGCGATGCAATTTGTAACCCTCTGTTTGCATGGGAAACGCGCTGCGAGCTTCATCACGCTTCACGAGCAACGTGATGAGACCTGGGGGTTGCAGGAGGCGTTGGTTGCGTTGCAGGTGTCCTGACATCTCCCTTCTTAAAAGCGGACCTCTGCTGCCTTACGTCTTTGTCCGTTCGGCCCGGGAGACAGCCGAGGGAGTGTTCGCCCCTGCATTCCTCCTCCCACCTGGGCTTCCCTCTCGATTCTCCCTTGAATCAGCCACCGCCACCTTTTCCAAGGGATAAAGAACTGGACAGGGTTAGGGGAATTCATTATTTTCGCCTTGCTGCTGTGAAGCGATAAAATCACCTGAAGTTCTTCAGCACGGGTTTATGTCTTTGCTGTTGGAAATGACGGCAGGGTGGCACGGAGCACGGCGGCTGCGGGCGGAGGTGTCCCCATCCCCGCTGGCTTGGGCCAGGGCACGGGCGGCGCTGGCTGCTCAGGAGGGTGCTGGGGAGGCCCTGCTCCGGGGGGGCGGCTTCTCACTGAGCCTTCCAAAGGCGGCTCGCTTGCAGCGTGGTTTGCTCCGTAAAAGCTCTTTAACTTCATGATTTCGTTGCTGTAATAATTCACGCAACCTGAAGCTGGGTGTGGAAAAGCTTTAATCCACTTTCTAAAGGTCGTAAACGCCCACCCAGCAGATACACCATAAATAAAATTCCCTTAAAGTCTGTTCTCAACTGAATCTCTCTTTGACATCAACACAAGCTTGATCCTTTGTCTTTTTTCCCAGCTTTATAAATGTTGAACTTTTTCCCCCAAAAGAAAAGACTACAAACGCAATCCGTTGATGTTAAAATACCATGAATGGGTTTTGCCCTTGTTTTTGCCTTTGCTGTACTTGTGTGAGGCCGAGGGATTGCGGGAGCTGCGGGCAGGGTCTCGAGACGCGCGTCCCTGCTGGACGTGGGCCCCGTCTCTCCTCCGCGCGCTGGCGATGGCCCCGGCCCTGGTGTTGGAGGGCGGCGGGAGGACCCGCCGTGTTGTCGGGAGGCTCCGGAGGTGAAAATGCGTTTGTTTTTTAAAAGCGCGGTGTGGTTAGCTGAGAGGGACAGCCAGATGAGGGTGTCTGTGAGACCCGGGGTGCCAGGAGCCTCTGCTGTTTGACTGTCCAGCCCCAGCCCTGGAGCAGGCGAAGGCCTTGCCTGCTGTGCCGGGGCCGTTCAGGCCCCATCCTGCTTGGCCTCCAGCGCTGCACGGGGTGTCGTGCGGACGTAGCAGGTCCTCCAGGCAGAAGATACGGAATGTCAGGAGTAGTGAAGGGAAGGACAAGCTTCGCCATAGTGTCCGGCCAGGAGCAGCTCCCTGGCTTTGGGGGCACATCTGCCCAAATCCCTGCTCTGGCAGTGACCGTGAGCGGGTGTGTGAGGAAGCACAGGGCACACGGAGAGTGATCCTGCCTCTGATAGAACCTCCTAGGTAGTTCTTAGTGATTTTTTTTTCTTTCTTGGACATTGCTAAACTGTGTGTCATCCGTAAAAGCCACAGGAAAAAGAACGGCAAAGAATGAAAAGCCAAAGTGATGATGTGGTCTGACGCTACCTTGCTGCCCAGACCTCAGGTTGCGGGGGCAGCAGCGGTGCAATTACAGAGCAGAAAATGCTCCTGAGTGATCTCGAGTGACAGAGCAAGCAGAGACCAGCTGGAAGGAGGCCTGGGACGTGACACCTCGCGCCCCCGCGGGGACCTGTTTGGGGTTTCTGAAGGATCAGACTTCATAAGGCAGTGATTTATAGTAAAAGCTGCCCACTTTTGTTATTATTATATACCCGGTGCGTTATTAACATTTGCGTTAGAAACTGCCTGGGGTTTATTTCAGCCCCCGTCATTCCCTGCGGATGAGTCACGCTGGCGTGGGGTGGGAGGTGGGACTGATGCTCCCACCAGCAGCCCGGAGGCTGTGGACAGGAGAGCGGCCTAAGAGAGCGGAGGGTGGAAACAGCCCCCTCCACCCAAAAACCTGCTGGTGGCCCCCGGGCTACCCGGGAGGCTTCCACACGCAAGCAGGGACTCGCCCCAGGGCAGAGCGGCATCGCGTCCCCTGGGGCTGCGCGGCCGCTGCATCCCCCGTTGCGGGCAGTCCCTTGCACGAGCGCGCAGGGAGGGGTACGGTCCTCTGCAGAGGGGCACGCACGCGCGGCAGCTCCCGGGAGCCGGCTGCGAGGGAGATGGCTTCACTTTGTACGCCAGGCTCGCCCCTTGCTCATACAGTGACTCAGCTTGCTGCTCCGGTGGCCTCTGGCCCTTCCGAGTCCTGAAGCTGCTGGTTCCTCGTCATCAGGAGGCTTGGAGGGCAACGGGATGCTGGTTGCAAGTCGTGGCATTTGAATGTGATGCTGCTTCTCAGACGGGCTCTGACCCTGAGCTCGCTGTAGCCTGCCCCCGATTGATCACGTCTCGTGTCAGGAGGAGTCTCCTGCGTGTTCTGCCGAAGCCTCTTCACAGGGTGAGGATGATGGTTCTGGCGCGGTACGTGACAGCCTCTCTTTACTCACGCGCACACGTCCCTGCTCATAGGCTCCTTCCTCATACACTTCTCTTGCCGGGCCGGGGGCGACAGGCAGAGCACGCCGGTTGTGCTCGCTGTGCCTTGGGAGCTGAGGAATGCACTGCAGGTCTTACGCACAACCAAGAACGCAATGTGTGCGTGAGCCTCTCTCCCCTTTATCCACTACAAAACAACCCGGGAGATGTTTTCCTTTGGCTTGCTGCTCCACACTCTGTAGACGTGCTCCACCTCGTGCTTGCAGAGCTGTTGGGGAAAGTGCCTTTACTCTTGCCCAAAGTTTCGTCATTTTCTCTTGCCAAGCCGTCTTTTGCCGTCAAAGTGCTCCAGCACCGGCAGGCTCTAGTGTCTCGTTGCCAGAACCAAGCTTGTCTTACTAAGTCGTGCGCAGCAGTGAAGCCTGATTTGGTGTGACGAATTCATGAGGATTCCCTGGTGTCTGATAACGCGCTTTAATTGATCATGGAGCCTTTCCTTCCTTCTGGATCTCTGTCTTTTGTGTTGTCTCATTGGTTTTCACAAAGCTGAGAGGAACTTTTACGTCTTTGAGACGTCCATCCATCTGTAAAATCTGACTGAAGCTGGCCAACAGTCCTAGGAGATGGTAGGGGTGAGTGTGAAAAAACCCAAACCCATAACCTCATTTTCTTAGGAAAGCACACGTTTAATTCCCGAAGCCGTAAGCAAGTCCAGCAGACTGGATCCCTGCTGCTGTCAGCCTGCATTCTAATGCAGCGAAGCTCCTCTTCGGGAAAACGGGAGCCCTGGGCTGCCAGGGGAGTGGGTCCGGGTGTGACGCTGCAGCATCGTCCCCCATCCGCCCCCGCTGGGGCCGGCGCCACTGGCAGCGGGGTAGGCAGTGCGTGGACGTGGTGCCCGGGGCAGGTGGCCGCTGCAGGGAGCGCTGGTCCCGACTGCCCCATAGGATGCGCTGATTCGGAATGGCACGGCTCTGGCGGTGATGCCTCGGGGTGAGCCGGCACTACTTGTCTGTCGTGTGTTGGCGGCGTGATGAGCTGTCACTGGCAATTGTGGTGGTGGTAAGGGAAGAACAAAGGGTGCAGAATGGTCCTGCTGCCCACCTCCTCGTTCTTGCCTCGCTCTCGCTCTTTAATGTTGCTGGCCCCAGGGATGTCACTAGTGCCTGCCCCGGTATCCGCTTCCAAACTGTTTGGGTTTTGGGGGTTTTTTGCCTGTGTTTTTTTCTATCTCGTACTGCCAATGAACTGTACAAAATGAAGAAAAAAGGAAATATGAAATACAAAATGTTTTAAAGTTTTATGTAATTTTATATAAATATGTTTTAATTTTTAAAAAAGGTAGCATGAAAAGAGAAGGCAAAAGGATCTCTGTGTTTGTAAGTGCAAAAGTAAACCCGACCTCTGTAGACTAGAAGTTGGCAGCCAGGCAGTCGCGGTGAGGCGCTCTGCGGTGCGGCAATGGCCGACTGGGTTTCACGGGCCCGGTGGATGTGGCCTGGCACTGCTGGCCATGTGCACCCCTCTGCCCACCCACGCCTGCTCTGAGCCAACCTTATCCCTCTCCAAAAAGGTGTGTAGCCCCAGGCAACGGATCCCTGTGGCGAGAGCCTCCCCGCAGCAACACACGCCGTTCCCTGGCACAGACCTGCCCGTTTAATTGGGATGTAGTCAGCTGGGGCTGTAGCGGGGTGGGAGGGCGGCACAGCCGAGTCCGGGGCGGCAGGGCAGGTGTGCGCACCTGCAGCTCGCACGCCGAGCTAGACCACCCTCACTTGCGTGGCAGCAGGGTTAGACGACCTCTGGCGCCAGCGGCGGCCAGAGGGCCCTGCGGTGACACCCCAGCTCCACATGCCGCTCGGTCTGGGGCGGCAGAGGTGCCAGCAGGTGCAGGTGGCGAGGTGGCCACGGGCTCTGCCGGCTGCGTGGCTGTGCCGCCGCGTGCCCGGGGACGTGAGTGCTGCAGCCATGACCGGCGCCTTTGGGCACTCAGAGCTGCCTTGTGCCAGAGGAGGTGTGTTGCACTCGTAATCGCGTTGCCGTTTGAAGAATCCGCTTTTCGCTTGCTCTGCTCTGCAAAGCAAGGATCTGCGGATCAAGTCATTCCGGAAAATGGTAAAGGAGACAAAGATGCTGCTGCTGCTCCGGAGGCAGCCCAGCCTTGCTCAGGCCCTGCGCCCTTCCCCGGGGGTTTCTCAGCCCTGAAGTCACCCGGTGACAGACGCGCGCTGCTGCCCTGCTGCAGTTTGCAAAAGGGTCGTCAGCGGGAGGAAGCCTAGAGAGCAAATCCATGATACACCTTCCACGTGGCATGTTTGTGTAAAGACTGTGACGTTCTTGTTTGCTATAAAGAGTAAAATGGTGCAGTGCCGTTGCAGCGTAGGCAAAAGAAACAACCCCCAAGAGGCGACAGCTCAGTCCTGTAAGCTGGAGGCACGCAGCCGAGCTTTCGTAGGGACGCTTTCGCTTTCCTCCACAAAGTCCCTCATCAGAGCCCCATGGCGGTCTCCAGCTGCCCAAAATGAGAGTGGCAGTGCAGTCCCCGTGGACGGGAACGTCCAGCATGTGCTCGTGTGCCCTTTGAAAAACGAGGTGCTTTTCCAGTTACTCGTGACTCTTGCAGATATATGTTTAGTTACTGTTGTTGTCAACCCGAGCTGTCTCTCTGACAATTTAGGACCGCAGGCTGGAGCCTCTAGGACATCTCTCTACCGTGTTCTTTGCCTGGTTTACCTTTACCCCATTATCTCTGCTCGGACTTGGTTGGACCTTTACCTCTTGTTTGTGGCCTCCTTCCGCCAGACAAAGCCCGTGCCGTGTGTCCTGGCTCTGAAGGTAGCACGGCTTTTGTTTTTCATTCCCTGCTGTTTCGCTCTTTGCCCGACAACTTGCAAATACCAGAGGAGGCATTGCAAGGGGTGCGGCACGAGAAGCCTCAGAGGCTGACAAACCCTCCGAAGGCGCTCGGAGCCCTTGGGCAGAGAAGCAGACGTGATCAATAGACACGCGGCGGCTGGCTTTGCGGGGTGTGCGTTCTCAGCATCGCTGCAGGGGCTCCTCTCAGTCTGGAAGCAGACTCAGCGTCCCCAGGTGAACCACGAGGCTGCTGCTGCCCATCGATGCAATGAACGCTTGCCATGGCTTGTGTCAGCACAATTTTTTTCTCACTTGTATTACTGTGTGTGCATCAAGGCTCCATAGCTATTTCCTGCTCAAATTCTTCCCAGCTCTTCATGTGACTTTTTTCAATATTAAATTCCAGCAACAAAATCCACACACCCCACCCCCCCCGCCTAAGCCGCAAACGCAACCTCCTCTCTAGGTCTTTGGTTAAGGAGACCTTTTTGTGGGTTGACGTTTGCTGTCTGCCGAGTGGCAGACGTCTCTGAATCAAACACCGACACTTGTGTTCGGAAGGGCCAACCTAACCACGGCGTAAGGAGATGGAGAGCTAGCGGGTCTGTGAGGGGACCAGGAGATGTTGCAGCATGGGAGATCTCCAGATTCTGCGGGAGCCTCGCGGGCTCTCAGGAAAACCGTGGGAGTGGGAAAGGGCAGGGCTGGGTTACGTGGTGTGGTTGTGGAGAAACCCAGCCTGAATGCATTACTGAATTTCACAAAAGCGACGATGCCTTTACCTGCCCTCCGGGCCAGCCCTGCAGCCAACAGCAACTGCTGGTCTAGCATGGCCGACATAAAAACCTCTTATTTTTAAAGTAAAAAAAAATGTGCCCCGCTTTGCTCGCGTTAGTTGTCAATTTCTCAGCGGCTTAAATAGGACCAGCATTTGGATCTTTTCTTGCCCTGACAAGCCGTCGTACAGCACACCCCCTCAGGCTGGTTAGTCGAACCAAGAGCACGGGACATTTCATCATCAGATGCAGGATTTGGCAGCAATGAAAGCGAAGCTACACGGGACATCAGAATCGTCCACAGATCCTTCGAAGCTGCAGCTCAGGAGCTGGGGACGTTCTGTTAAGGCTCACAGTTGGACAAGCCAATTACAAACCACTCAGTGTCGTAAATGGTAAGGAACAATGTCCTCTGTTCTTAGGCAGTTATGGACGTATCGCCATGGTACAGCAAATATTCCCTAAGCACTTCTATGCTAGTTTATGAAGGAGGTAAATACTGTCTGGGTTTACCCGGAGCATTATGGGGTGTACGCGCCTGTTACTCCAGGCAGCACCACAATTCAGTGATGTTTGCAGAAGGAGACTTTCTCCTTTTCTTCCCATGATGTGTTTCTTCTTGAGGGTTGGATCAGCGATCAAAGGAGTCTGAGGTTCACGGCGTCCTACTGAAGTGCCTGTGCATTGCTTGAAAACAAATCTGTATCTCGTAGTAGTTGTACAGACATAAATCCAGAGAAGCCGTACTGGGTACTGCTGGTTTTTCTCGGGTGAATACAGAAGCTGCCCACAAGCAGCTGAGGTTTTCTGTGTCTCAGCAATGAAGAAAAAATGGAACATGAGATGCAGCTGGAATGCAGTGAACAATAGAAAGTGTTGTTGTAATGATAGATTTGATGTAATTGTGCCGCTGCCAGAGAGACCTCCCGCCTATGTTGTGCACCAGCAGCCAGCTGCAGCAGCCAGGTTAGACCTGCCGCGGGACGGAAACTTCTCATGAGCCAGACTTACTAGGAAGCGTCTTTCCCGTTGATGAGCCCATGATCTGCTTTTATTCCTCCCAGTTTTCCTGCCTGCCTTTCTCCTTTGAAATTGCCTCTTTTACAGTCTTCTAAGGATTAGGTAGTGGTTTGTGCCATTTTGCCAACACCCAGTGGCAAAGAGCTGCTGCTCTCCCCAGGTTCTCAGAAGCTTGGTATTTGTCTGGCTGCTCCCTGACAGTTAATTAATTCAGCCAAGTGCGGTACAAATGTTTGTACGGACACAGAAAACCTCGCTCCATTGCAGCGGACGAGCTGGGTGAGTGCCTCGCAGGGAGCACCCAGCGTACACGAGTGCGGGGCTCAGCCTCCTGGAGACCCTGCTGCTCTTCACAAGCAGAAAAGCTTCTTCCTAGCGTGTCCACGCACACTATGAGGAGTTGTGCGCTGGGACGTCCCTGCTTCTCATTTCGGTCTCTGCCCAAGACTGATGGATTTGGTGGGGAAGAAACAGAAGTGACTAACTCTCGAGACTCGGCTGTGTTCTGTTCTGTCATTTAGGTACCTGCTCTTGTTTTGTCTCTATTACCATGTCTTTCTGCTAAATACTGCTTTTGGCACTGGGGAGACAGGGAAGCGAAGAACAGGCAGAGGGAAAGGTCGAGCTGCTCAGCCGGTCATGAGTGAAGGGCTTCTGAGAGAATGGCCATGAAATAAAGAGCAAGGTTTGTGAGCGGCGTGAGAGGGTGTGATTTTCAGTGGGCTTGAGTCCCTGAATGGCGCTTTCCTCCGTCTGCGTTCCCATTAATAGCACTGTTGGCCAACCCCAGGGTGCGACATGGCCCTCTGCAGCAGTGCCGGTGCTCTTGGGCTCAGGTACAGCCCAGCGAGGGTCAGCTGCTGGGAAGCTCTAGACATGTTTGTTCGTACAATGTGCACAGCAAAACTGCCAGCGTTTGAACAGTCACATGAAGTTAAAAGATTACGAATGAATATATTGATGAATTCTAAATGTAGTGCTTTCTGTTTTCATATAAGCTTTTGTTCTTCTAAATAAAACCTTAACTATAGTATCGCTTTGACAATTGCAAATACGCTTTTCTAACGTTTTATACTTTTTTATTCTTATTGACCTGTCAGCGTTGCAATAAACTGTATTTTTTCTGTACGATCAGGATTCCTACCTCCCTCAGGAAAACGCTCTGGACTGTAGGCACATGAGAATTTTTTAAAGAAAGAAAAGGGAAGGAGCAGTATTTATGAAACAGAAGTCTTTTGTGTCTCTGCTTTTCACTCTCACCTCCCGTTTAGTTACTATTTATGTACAAAATCCATCAAGAATCCTTCTGTTAATGTTGTTCACTCACAGAGCTGCAGTAAGATTGTTGTGCTATATTATTACTTTTGATCTAAAAATTCTTTTTAAAAGTAAGTGCTAAAAATTCCTCTAAATAAAGGGCAATGCAGTATGAAATGTCTGTTCATATTCAGCAAATGGTGCAGTTAAACCAAACCAAACTGAAGATTAAACAACAACTAGCCCATTCTTCACAGCTGCCGTTTTGACAAGTGCCATTTAGCGAGGATGTAGGGGCTTTGTTTGGCCGCCACTCATCTCGTTATGAAATAGTGCCCTCCGTGCGCTCGTTGCGGAGGTCCGCACGTCGTGCTGCATCCCAAGGCTCTCGGCTCGCTCTGCTCTACCTTATTTCCTCAGTAGGGAAATAGATTCAAATGCAAACCTAAAGGAGAACGTTTGCATAAGGTGATAAAACTAGATTTTAGCCCCCTGCTATGATCTTTTGGCTTGTCAACGAGGATGAGATACGCAGGGTTGTTCCTGGGCAGGGTGCTCCAGCTGGAGACCTGCCTGGGCAGCACCTCCTCTTCTGGGCAATGCCGCTAGGACTGAGGCAAAATTTAAGCCACGGTCAAGCGCTGCTGCTCAGTGGCAGCGATGAGCTCAGGTATTGATCTGCCCCGTCCCGATGCCCCGTGCCATCAATCCAGCGAGCACAGTTTGCTACGAAATCGATCTGCTTGCTGTTGGCCGTGCAGGGCTGGGTTGGGTAGCCGCTGGCTCCTCTGGGCAGCCAGGCTGAAGCCACAGCGGTGGCTCAGCTCAGTAAGTGCTGTCTGATGTTCATGGAGACACGCGTCATGGTGGGCCTCTTGAGGGATGGTGAATACCTCAGCAGCATTAATGAGCGGGAGCGTAAAAGCTCTGTAGATGCCTAATGGCAGAGCCGCAGTAGGAAGATCCTCTTCTCTGCTGTTGAATGCTTGAAGGATGTTTCTTCGTTTTGGTAATACGATATGATTAAGTGCTGTTTGATAGGTTTGGTAGAAAGACTTGTGGAGCAATGCTGTGGCTCTTTGGGAACAGGCTGGAGGCAGCCCCTTGTCTGCTGGTGACCAGTGGCCCCTCTGCTCGGGCTCAGCCGGTGGGGTGGCTGCAGTGATGGAGGAAGGAGAGCAGCCAGGGGGGGGGGGTTGTCCACGGCCAGGCTCGTGCACAGCACCTGTGCCCCCCATCTGGAAGGGACCTCTATCTCCCCAGCCTCTACAGCTGTCTCTTCCAGGAGGCACGGCTGTCTCCAGCCAGCCATGACGGAAATCAATCATTAGAAGAATTACAAGAGATTCCTTGTGGAGAAGGTACTCGGTATATTTTGTATATTGGGTTCTTGCATGTGTGGAGGTCGATGCTGGAGTTGGAGGACACATCTCCTTGAAGAGCTGCCGTAACATTTGCTTTTTTGCTTTTTCTAAAGGAAAGGTCAACAGTGGTCACAATGAAATTCATCAGTAGTTAATAGGGTTGTGCTAGGCGTGCTGAGTTGGTCTTAACCACAAATTGTCATTAATCCTCTCCCTTCCAAGATATTTTCTCACCGACCCCTTTACTGTTTGTATACGGTGGTAGTTCCTTGGTATGGTCTCTGTTGTGGTCCCTCCAAAGCCTTTGTATTGAGTGCTGGGTGTGTAGGACAAAGGGAAAATAAAGCTATGTTTGGTCAGGTCCTACAAGGTCTAGGTTTGAACTGCCCTTTTTCCCTAGGGAAAGATACTAGGGATTTTAATGCAGTATTGGAAGGCAGATGTGGACAGGTGGCACTATAATCGGGCCAAACTTCCACCCGGCCAAGTTACTGAGCTTAAACCTGGAGAGTGGTGCTGCGGTTGATGGAGAAATTAATGCTGTGTGCAACATGCACAGTATGTCCACAGAAGTATTTGCTGTCAAGTAACAGTTGTTTGTAGTTATTCTGATTCCTGACTGCCAGCTGGCAGACCCCACAGCTGATAGTAAAGTTTGGGAGGGTTTCATAGCTCTGGCATGTTAGCTGTTTTTAATGAATTGAAGCGAGCTTTGCTTACCTTTATGTTGGGAGTCACTGCACGGTTTGGTGGCGTCCTAGGTACAAGCGTCTGCGGTGTCATAGCTCTTACGGTTGCTTTGCAATCCCTTGGGCCTGGTGCTGAAAAACAAGGTCTTTCAGTACAGAGGACCTTCGCTAGAGGAGATGTCTACCAGGGCAGATCCCTTTGTAGCAAAAAACACATCAGCGCAGGGAAGCAAGCTTCTGCCGATGAAAAATTAAGCTATTGGCTGCAAATGGCATTAAATTCATCCTGAGGGTTTTGCACTGTGAAACATGAGCCTCCCCTTCGTTCTTAGTTGAAAAGTTATACCTGTATTTATTTACTTCGGCACGGAATGGAAACTTTGGTGCCTGGGAGGCATGTTGTGGCAGCGGCACGGAAACAAAGACATTAGGCTACATCGCTCTCAATGCCATTGCCCGGCAGCGCCGTTTCGAGATGAGTGATGAGGTTCTGCGAAATAGCACAGTGAGTGTTCTTGCCTTGGGATCAGGAATAGCTTCAACATTCATTTACGTTCAGAGATTAAATAAAACCCTCCATTCCTCATTGGCAATAATTAGATTTCGCTCTGTTCCCAAGTTTTATCAAATACGTAACTAAAACCATTTTGTCTGCTCTTCGACCAGCGTATAAAGCATCACGGAGTGTAACCGTGGCCGTAATGAAAGCTGACTCCAAATACAAGACTTAACTCAAAATGTACGTCAGCCGTAGGAAGGCGTACTTTCCACGAGAAGACTTGTTAACTGTAGTTGTACGCGGTGGTCCAGATCCTTGTGTAAATCCGTGGAGTGCTTCTGAGCTGGGATAAACGGTGGATCCGGGTTTGGATNAATGTACGTCAGCCGTAGGAAGGCGTACTTTCCACGAGAAGACTTGTTAACTGTAGTTGTATGCGGTGGTCCAGATCCTTGTGTAAATCCGTGGAGTGCTTCTGAGCTGGGATAAACGGTGGATCCAGGTTTGGATCCATCCAAAGGGCAGAAAGAAGATGGCTCATGGTGTCCAGGGATTTCTGCAGATTGATCTGATTTTTCATCGGTCTTTAAATAATATTAAAGCCAGAAAAGCTCAGCAGAGATATAAGCACGTGATCAAAGCTACACAGAAATTTAGATGCCTAACAGCCTCTCCGTAGGAAGCGTGACAGCTCCGGCACACATCTCCCTGTTTGTCCTCCTCCCCGCTGTCGGCAGAGCCGTCCGTGCGGTGGGAAACACGGCTCCCGTCCGCTTTGAAGCCTCCCCAGTGAGGGGCTGCTGCTCTGTGTCCTGAGGGTCAGCAGAGCCGGGCCATTGCACACCGAGGATGCTTGCTCGAGACTGTGCCCAAAGCCTCATCCAAAATGCCTACGTTTTTTGTTTTAAAATTTGGTAAAGACATCAGATTTTGGGAGACCTGACTGTCTATGATTTCTGTCAAACAATGAAACTATATAGCTGGCGTGCAAGAAGGGGGAGGGCGGAGAACGAGGACAAACAAAAGCAAAGAAAAGCGCTCCTTTTTTGTTTCTTAGGTTTATATGCTGTCACTGCTTCAGTTTTCCCTTGTTTGTTTGGATTAATGTCTCTCAGGAGGTGAAGAAGTCTACACAGTTTTTGGAGCTGCAAGTCAAATAATCACCCATATCCAAAACTCGATTATAGAAACATCTGCTTAATGTCTGACGAGATGTTACTTTCTCAGCGTGACATTGAAAGGAAGTGCTTAATGTGACCCACCTAAAATTGCTTTAAATCATAGGATTCAGAGCATGTACGTAACAGTCTGCACACCCCTCTCGGGAATTCTTGCAGGAAAACTGGAAAATATTCCGTGATGGCTGCCAACTGGAAGAACTCCCCGCTTGCTGTGTCCAGGTGCCGCTAAGGAGAGCTTTTCCTGACGTCGTTTCAGTGTGCGGGTTGTTTGCCGTTTATGTCAACGGCACGACAGAAATAAGGTTCATCCTGAAAAAAACCAGACTACGTCCAAGCCTAGTTTTGGATGTGTTTTGAGCACGCTCCCGGCTATCCGTATGGGATGTGGGGTTATTATGAGATGATGTGAATCCACGTGGGTCTGTTGAGCTTCAAGGAGGTCCGCACACGGGCAGGAGAGGAGAACGTGAACACATTGTTAAGACTGCAGAGTTGAAGTTCCTGGTGTACGGCGCGCTGAGGTGTGATCTTGAACAGCAGGTTTTGTTTTAGGCCAGAAGAGGTTTCTGCCTCTAGCGTAAGCAACTCAGAGAGGGAGTTTTAATGGAAGCGTTGACGTGACCTGAAAACTCCAACAGGCTTGCTATGACTAAAAGTTTTATTAGCTGCTGTTACAAGTTGGCTGTAGCAAAGAGCAGCACTGAATTAAAGAGGTTTTGGTGATTTATGGTATCCGGACCAACCACTCCTTCATCAGTCTTGTGATAAAGCATAACTTTTCAGCAGGGAAAAAGTAAAGTCGTGAGACTGCCCAAAAAATATCACAAGGAGTGAAACGTGGTCGGGTATTTAGAATAGAAAACAAAATCATCTCTTGAAGACGTGAAGGCAGATTTGTTGAGCTGGCAGCCTCAGCATGGCTCCTCAGCATTGCAGCCGTCTTCATAGAATCATAGTTTTCCGCTCACTGCAACTTTACACCTTTTAATTTGCTTTGTACCTGAGTAGATAGGTTCTGGTTTTGACCTTTGTATGTGAAGGGGGGGCTGTGGTACTGAAAGACTTGCTGTTGTTCTTAGAGATGTACCTAGAAGGTGGTACCTAGAACTGGCTGAAACCGGTAACTGCAGAAAAGGTGCTGCGGTACGAGGTGTCTCTGGGGGCCGGGTGCCCGTGCACGGGTGCAGCCCCGTGGATGTGCGCAGCACGGAGTCCTCCACGAAGGCTGGAGATGGGCCGTACGGAGTTGGCGTGCCTGCTGCGGTGCCCGTCAGGAGCCCAAAGATGCGGGGCATTCGCGGAAGATGGCAGAGCAGCAGCAGCAGTAGGAACCTGCTTGCACCACGGTTCCCCCGGTCTGTGAGCGTCAGCGTCTCGCTGGGCTGGCTGTGGAAGCAGGTGGGAGCAGCGATGTGAGCGTTACGCATGGAAGCATCTGCGGTTTTGAGGATCTGAGGATCTGATCTGAGGGGAAAGGGCTGAAGACCGCAGGTACCCCCACCCAGCGGCATCCAAGCGCAGGGAGGCTCTGCTGTGCACGCCTGGCCCCCAGCAGTGCCTTCGGCCTCATCCAGCCCAGAGGCACGGCCGAAAGCTGGAGAGACGTGGGAAGGCGGAGGGGCGCTGTCGTCATGGCCAGCAGCCGCCCGCCTGTTTGTGTCACCGAGCCTGGTTCGTCACCAGAGCATAATGCAGAAGATTGCTGTGCGGATTGGCGCTGGGACCAGAGCTGCAGATGTCCCATTCTCTTAACTGGGTCTTTGTGTGCTGGAGATAATAGTTGGGAAAAGCACTGCCAGAGACGCTGCTGTCAAAGCTGTTCCCAGAACAAAGTTCTGGTTAAATAAGCTGCATAATCAAGCAATGAAGGTTTCTGATTGTTTCAAAGCATGTTTTATTCAGGATCAGACAGTATTATAGTAACGTGTCCCCGCCGAGCGTGGGGTAAGCGTCACAGGTAAGTGTGTGCCGCTCTGCAGTCCTGCTCCCGGGACTTTGCCGCCAGCCGCGGTGGCGCAGCCTCCCCAGGGCTTCTCGGCCGCTGGGGCCGTGGGGCTCTCGCAGCAGCCGCCGGCTCCCAGCAGAGTGCCGCGAGGTCCCTCTGAATTCCACCAGACCCGTTGTGCCCTGGGCCGCCGGCATCATCAGAGGAGCTCTTCTAGGCACAGGTCAGACATTTTCCGTCTTTCCCGGAACGCCCTCCACCAGGAGCGGCCCTGAAGGGACGGTGAGGGGCCGCACAGGCTTCTGCAGCGCTGGCTGCATTGAGCGTTTCCAGCATCTTGCGCTCATTGATCCAAGCTCTGGGTCAGCAACTGCGGAGGGGGAACACCTGCGAGGAGCCGGCATCCTTGACATGCCGGGCGCCCCTTCTGGGCCTGTTCTGGTAGGGGAGCTGCTCCTGGGCGGGGGTACCTGTGGTCTGCAGCCCCGGCCCTTCCCCCTTAGATCAGCTGATTTTACTGTCCTGTGGCTTTATCCACTTACGTTTCGTTTGTGATCCATCCTGCCCAAGGCACACACGTGTCTGTCTGTCCTCCTCGTTTGCTCGTTTCTCGGTGCTGGGAGAGGAGAACGCCAGCGGAAGCGGGCAGTGTTGCGGGATGCCCAGGACGCAGCTGCCAGCTTATTGCTGGTGTCGGAGTCAACGCGACTGTTGCCTTTTTGAGAATGCTTTTGAGTAGATACATTTGATTTGATAAATTTGAGGTGGTTTTTGGCAGAGGTTGTCAGCGTTTCACCGCGGATTCTGCCCATAACTCACAGGCTTTTGTGGCTCCGCGGGAGGTGCTGTTTGCTGTGGGTTGTCACAAGGCAGTAGCTGGGAACCAGCATGGCAGTTACGGGGATCAAAGGAGCTGTTGACCAAGGCAGTGTCCCCAAGGGGAGGCAGGGGATGGTTTAGGCACAGGCCACTTCCAGTTGGTGGTGGCCCTCGGGGGACCGTGCCCCTGGCTGAGCAGGGAGGACTTGGGAACTTGGTTCCAGGTGGAGCCCGTCGTTTGCAGACCGAGCCGAGCCCCGCTCACCACGCCGATGGCTGGCAGCCGGTACCCGGCAGCAGCGGAGGAGCAGCTGGGGCAGCCCGAGCCGCGGAGCATGGGGCCGTGCCGAGGGAACATGGGCACAGCCCTGGCACAGCCACCATCCCCTGCGTGTGCACCCACGCCTGGGCCTGTGTGGGGTGCCGCAGGCGATGGCCCTGGTCCTGAGGTCCTTCCCGATCAGACACAGAAGTCATGAACTGATCCGTGGAAAGCAGGTGGATGCTTCCAGCAGAGCTGCATCCAGCTGCTCACCATGGTTCTGTGCTTAATGAATCCCCGATACTTTAATTATATCTCTGCAAGTGCACCTAGGAGGCAGCTTTAAGCTTCGCTATCTTGACTGTGTCGAAAAACAAAAAAAATTGATTAGCTGGTTTTATCCTTAATGTTTCTGAGAACTGTAGAACAAGTTAGTATTATCTCTTTAATTACAAGTGTTACGGAGATGTTAATTACCAGGCAAAGACTATTTCAGTTACCATCAGTGCCATCATAATAGAAAATGGATACGAAGATCGCTTTTAAACGTCAAATGCCTTCGGTTTCTCTTCCGAGTAGCACGATTCCTGTTCATTGCTTTCCTGATAGCAGCTGAAAATTGATTTTAATATTTTTTATGGATTTGGCAAGATTCTGTCTGCAGCTCTCGGTACAGAACCGCTCTCAAACGGCGAAGCAGAGCGGGTCCCGGAGGCCCCGGGCAGCACCGGGGGCCGTGGGGGCTCAGCCTGCGGTGCCTTCTGCCCCGTGCTGCCGCGCCACGGCCGTCCCGCTCTCCTCCCGCGGCAGCATCGCTCTGCCCATTGCGGCGTTAATTACTATTAAAGTCCTCTCCAGCTCTTCTTTAAAGGCTGCGTGGCAGCAATTTCCCTGCAGCTCATCGGACATAGCCGCTTTCTGAACAATGAAAACAGAAGTGAACGGTTTGGTGTCTGGGTTTGGCAGGTGAGCCGTTAGAGGAACGCCTACTAAAGGAGAGGAGGTTGTTAACAATCCATGGTGGGGTTATTCTTTCAACAACAGAACAGCAATGCACAGTTCACGGTAAACCCTCTCTTGCCTGCCTTACTGGCTCTGCTCAACAAACTCGCTCTGGTTTGCAGGAAACCAGTAACCACCGTGTTCCTGCTCTTCTCTGCGAGGAAGGGCTGGCTGTCCCTGGTTCTGCCGTCTGCCTTCGAAGTCGCAGACCCTCACTGAGCACCTGCGGGCGATTTCCAGCCGCACCAGAGTGACTGGTATTACACCCAGACGCGAGCCCCGCGGCCCCGGTGGTCTTAGCGGAGGTGCAGTAAGCGTGTGCTTACCTGGCTCTGTCACAGATTACCAGTTCTTTCTCTTTTCTCCCTATTTCTGGTGTGGCTTTTGGTGATCAAAACTGAACTCTGTTCTCAAAAAAAGCTCGAGCTGCGTATACATCGTGGTAAGTGCCTCCTTGGAGCTTCTGGTCCCTCAGAATGAAGAACTTGGCTCCTTCTGCTACGGAGGCTGCAAATCTCCCATTTCCTTGACGTCCTTCCCGAGCCACGCTGTCCCTCGTAGCCGAGGCTCTTTTCCCCAGGCGGTCCCAAAGCCTACCGATGCTTTTGGGTGCCACGGGCAATTTTATGTTTATGCTTCACATTTCAAGTTTCAACCTTGCAAGTAAAAATGGCAGCTGTATACATATTGGGGAAAACGGGGAGGGATTTGGCCTCAGCAAGCTGAGAGGGCAGAGTGAGCCCGGCCGGTCTCGGCGGGACCTGCTGCTGGGACGTCGTGCTGGTGGCCCTGGCAGACGTGGCGACTGCTAGGTCTCGCTGAGCTTGCGCAGCAGAAGCGCTGCAGGCTGGACCGGGTTTTGCCCAGTACTTCATGTCCTCGGTTCCCAGGCGGAGGCACTGCGCGGTCCTAGGCCTCCAGCGCAGCGGGTGGCTGGTGTCGGACCTGACTGATACTTCGTTTGCTGGGTAAAAGCTTAGGGCCAGATTCTGGTTGTGCTTTTGCTCACGATAATTCCTCATTACTTCATCAGGGTTGGCTTGTTTTTGAGAGCTGAGACTGCTGCTCTGGGTGATTAATGGTTGGAGAGCGCTGCTGGGATCAAATAAGCTCAGCCGGAGGGATCAATGCATCATCCCAGAGTCACAGCCATTTCCAGACTGGCCACTTACAGCTGCAGTGCTTTTCACCTCTGGAGAATGGGAAATACAGAGACTTTTTTAACCATTTCAATATCTACCTGGAGTTTCATAGGTTTTCCGCAGTGGGAGTCCACACATAAATACCCAAGGGAAGACAGCAGAATCTGGAGGGCAACCCAGTGCGCGTGGGCAAGGTGCAACCACTCCAAATAAGCGTTCTTCTAAGCTGGAGCAGCGTCCGGCTGTGGTCCGCTGTCCTGTAGGCTTAAGGTGTTCGATGTTGGTGCGTAGTGCTTGCTAATGCTAGGACTTGACTCTCTAAAAACTGAAGGGAAATCCAGATTTGCCTGCAGAAACCTCCTGATGGCTCTCAGCCGAAGTCGGTGAAGTGTCTGTGCCTGTAAGGATTACGGAGCGTTTGTCTCATCTTTGAAAGGCAGAAGCTGCTGAGAGGTGCGAGAAGCAAACCTACTGCTCACAGTTCAGAAGCAGAAGGAAGAGCTCGTGAACCCCGCTGTGGGTGTTTGCACCCGGTGTGACGGCCGCGTCCTGCAGAGGACAGGATCGCGGGTGCCTTAATTTGAGATGCATCTGCATTTGCAGAAGGAAAAAATAATCTTTGTGCAGCCGAGATCAAGCAATCTCAAGTATTTCTCAGCGCCGCAGATCCTGCCCAGAATGCAAACTACTTGCTTTTGTTTGAGCCCAGACAAATTGTGCTGCCTCTTTATAATTAGTTTGAGATAAGTCAGGACATGCTATTAAATGATTAGATGACCTTTCGTCCGAGTGGGGGTTTCAGCCCGTTGGATTCCTTCAGAATCAGCAGGAAAAAAGTTATTGGATTTCTGAAGGAGAAAAGGCAAAGGTTGTGCCTGAGAGAGAGCGAGTTGGACCGGAAAATGTACAGAGCAGCAAAAATGTAGACAGTTGGGGAAAGTGTCCTAAATTAACAAGAACAAAAAAACTTCCAAAAAGGACGTGATGTCTGAGTCCCCTGGACGCCAGAAAACACCCAAATCCCAGCTCTCCATGTCCACGCCAACTTACACCGCGGTTGGGTGGAAGATAGAAACAACTCCGGTAAGCAGCAGCTCGGTGAGGGATGCAGGGGAATAAGAAGCCAAATGATTCCTGGCAGGTTATGGACTTTGTTTCTGCTTTTGGTGCTTAATCCACGGTGTGCCGGAGAGTGCTTTGATCCTGCGGAATAAGGCTTATCCCGAGGCTTTGTCCTAGCGTCAGGTTTGTGTTGGAGTGGAAACGGTGTGTGTGCTTCCTACCAACGGAGCGAGGTTCGTCCCTGCACGTGACAGTCGTGGTGTGGGTGGTAGGAGAAGACGGACCGGTCAAAAGTCTAAGTCCCTCAGTTACGTTCCACTTATTTAGTCCCAATATTATGATTTTTTTAGTTCTTTTGGTTTGTAAGCCTTAAATTGTGGTCTGATTTTTGAAATTCTTAATGTTTCCTCTGGATCAGTTGGAAGCTGGTGAAAACAGCCAGCACCAAGCTGACTCCAGGACAGCGGTTCGGAGCCGTGGCAGCTGTTCCCGCTCCAGAGCCTGCTCTGCCTTCCTTCTTCTCAAGTTAAAGCTGGTCCCTTTGTCCCCCTCTTTGATTTTCAGACACCACAGGAAAATCAGGTGAGCTTTGGGTGCTGTGCCGTGTTCCCATGCGGTGTCTGTTTGCCTCGTGGGAGCGTTGCCGGAGCTTGGCACGGCACGGCACAGCACGGACCGGGGGAGCCCTCCAGGTGCGCGGTGCCGCGGCGGCGGAGGGATGCAGCCCGGCCACCCTGCACTCAGCGCCCCGCCGGATGCCTGGCTCCTGCCGTGGGGTCTCCTCCTGGCTTCCCGTCTCTTGTCTTCTCGGCTGTTCTCACGCCTCTCTCATCGAGTATTGGGAGAGTTTAAACGGACGGATGTACTGTCAGCTCAGCAGAGGGTGAGATGTTTTGGCAATGGGGAGCCACGGGGACGGCTTGGCAGCGAAGGAGGCGGGGGACGTTCTCTGGGCGGTGCTGCGTGGGCCGCGCCGAGAATCTCCTGGGTGCTGCATGGAAGTCAGGCGCGGTCACGCTGACTCCTCCGCTGCTTTTGCTGAGGAAAGCAAACTTTGTGCACAAAGCAGAGAGACAGCTCTGAACTCTTCTGTTCGTGTAGCGTGTTCTTTAATGATGACTCTTGCCTTAAAAAAAGGTGAGTATTTCAAAGCCAAGAGCCGATTTTCCCCGCCTGTTACTTTTTTTAATGTCACCTAGGGCCATGGTCCTCGTTAGTGCCCTCTAAATTAATGCGACGATAGCTGGGGCTGTTCAGTGGAGGCCGAGATTGCCCCAGATTCGGATGAGAAGAAGCTGCCAGCTATGGTGGCAATACAGGCGTTGTCATTGTCTGGGGCGCCGCAAAGTGGGATCGAACGAGGAGATGTTAAATGCGCATCTCATGGCCTGGATCGCAAACGCAACCCCTTTGTGCCTTTAATGCAATAAAAGCAGAGGCAGCTGTGTACAAACCATTTGGCAGCAGCTGAATGTTCAGGGTATCTGGGACTCTATTAAATCTTTTATGTGCCATGTCTTGAGCAATACACTACCAGCTGATGCCTGCCTCCTGCTTCCCGAATCTGGCAGCATTACAAGCAGTTTTTTCTAATGGCTGTATTTAACCACTGAAAATTTCCTTTGTGCGGCGAGGGACGCGTTATGCAGAACGAGGACAAAGTAGTCTCTTCTTTCTGCTTTCTTGCGTGGCTTTGCATTGTAGATAGATAGGCTTGAAAATGGATTGAGATGAATTTAAAAAAACACCCTGACTTGTTACCGAGTGGATGCTTATTCCTCCCCCTGGGACAGAGGCGCGAATGGAGACGCGCAGAAAGCGAGGATACGTGTTGGGGCGCTGGTGTTCCTGCGCGGGGCATGTGTTCTGTAACCACGGGCGTTTGATGAAGGGTTCCTGCCCGTGGCAGAGAACCTAAGCGGCCGAGCCTGGACGGGGCAACACCGAACACCGGTCTGGGCATTGGTTCAACTCATGCAAGATCCGTGCCAAGAGCTGTATTAACGTGATTGTTAACCGTTACTGGCTGTGGTAATTACAGCGGCACCAACAGAGCATTCCCGGGCGCCAGAGAGGTGCCCTCACGCCTGTCGGCCACGGGTTGTGCCGCCTCGGGAGCTGTGCCGTCGCGTGGCACCGCGGCGGGAGCCGTGCACCACCTGCGGGCATGCGCCCCCACACGCCCCGCGCTCCCGCCACGCCGCTCGGCCACCTCCCGCTCGTCCCACGTGGCTGCCGCGGCCACCCTGGCATTTTGGGAGCCTTGGCTGCAGGAGGGCGCCCACCGACGCCCTCGGTGGTGGTATTCTCCAGAAAACAGAGAACAAGAATTTCCAGAGTGCTGAAGCTGGCATTGCTTTGTACGTAGGTGATGCTGTTCCCTTTCAGAGAACTATTTATTATGATTACAGAGTACAAGAAGTTTTCATCATTTTCTCATTTATTATACTAGGTTTCCATTTTCCCTGCAGAGAAACAAGAAGCCAATGGCATAAATATGAAATGCAGTACCTGTTAAGATATTGCAAGTCACGATCTAAAAAAAACCTAAAAACATTCAGAAATTAATGAGCTTCTAGCCGTAACGTGAAATAAACTGACATCAGGAGATGTCGTTCAGCGCCTGCATGGCTGTTACTCGAAGGCTTGGCTTCAGAGAAGTTCTGTAGCAATGGCCGTGTTTTAAAGGGATGTTGTTAGGTCTTTTCTGCTCAAAGAGTTTATAAAATAGAGTTATTTTTGCCTGGTTTATTAAACGTGCGACCAGTTTAGTCTGCTTCAGGCAGGGGTTGGATCCTGCTGGTGCTGTGCCTTGTGGCGGGTAGTTCATTATTATTATTGTTAAGTTTGCACAGGATTTTGTGTTACAAACAGTGCCTGGCAGCTGTGGCCGAGGGGCTTTTGCACGCCAGAGGGGACGGTGCTGGGGACATCCCTCTCACCCAATAGCCCTGCGGAGCACCGAGTACGGGCTCTCCCGCCTCGGCGCAGCGGCCAGCGCTGGGCACGGCTCTCAGGAGTGAGCACCGTGTGCGGGCGTCGGGCTTGCCGGTGCCAGGCCGTCAGCAGCGGTGGTTCAATCGGGGACTGAGCCGGGGTCTGGTGACCCAGTGGCCCGAGATGTGCCCTGCCGTGCCCGCAGGGCCGAGCTGCCCGCCCGCCGCACCGGCCGAGCCCGCTCCCGCACAGGCCACGGTCGGGCTCTGCAGCACCCGCCCCGTGCAAAGCAGGAGTTTGACCCAGAGGCGATTGCTCAGGCCGAGCTGCCCGAGAAGCGAGGTCTGAGGTGCGCCTGGAGTTACTCCAGTGCGTAATTTTCCATGACTGCAAAATGGTCCCCGTAATTCCAGTGCGCGTCGCTAATTGGGATGTTTTTATCAGGCTAACGATAACCACCTATTATTTTGTCACCTTCTTGCTGTAACGTGTCCTTGATGATACGATACTGTGCGCCATTAGCACTTGCAAATGGTTATTAACAGCAGTATTTTAGAAGCGCGGAAGAGTTCGTTGGCTCCCGTCTGTCTGCGATGTTTTCTGCCGTCCGCGGGAAGCCCCGTTCCTTGCTCCGGCGACGCGTGAATGGGACCTGCTCTCCAACGAGCTGCCGGAGGCCACGCCGAGTCAGCCTCCCTGCGCCGCGCCGAGGTGAAGGCGAGCTGTGTGACCAAACTGCCAAGTTATTTCTTCTTCAAAGGAAACACATCCAGTGCATTGTAATCATGGGCACGTCTGGTAATTAATAGGACCAGATGTAGGAATTTCATCAGTTCGTTTAAAAATAGTTACCTGGATAACCAATTAGCTCTTTTAAATACAGTTACCTTGGTAATTAAGGCGCCGTTATTGCTCGGAAGGCCCAAGGGAGGCACACCAAAGGCAGTACGGTTGGAAAGCCGGGCCAGCCCAGCGGGCTCTGTGCCCGTCGGCAGAGCAGGTGCCGGGCCAGGTGCCGGGCTCTCTGCCGGTGTGAGGGGCTGCCGGCTGCCGGGCGGCGTGGCCCTGAGTGCAGGAGGCGGACAGCTGCGAGCAGCCGGTGCGAAGCGCTTGTTTTGTGGGGAGACGCACCGTGGCCTCCTGCGTGCCGGGCCGTGAGAGCAGGGGCTGTCCGAGACCGTGCGGCCCGGAGCAGACCGGGCAGCGGCGGGAGGCGGCAGGGACACGTCCCTGTTCCCGATGGCTTGGCACTGCTGGAGGCTGGGAGCCTGGGCCGGGTGCACAGGAGGGGTCTGGGGTCACGAAACCCCGAGCGGAGAGGGTCTGTGTCTTGCAAGGACGGAGTACCGCTGCATTTCTAGGGGCACGGTGCTCGTTGTTGTTAACAAATTTGCATTTCAACCATGTTCAGCGAAAGCAAAGGGATTATTTTGACACCTTTCAGAGCACAGCTACGGCCACCATAGATTAAACCCAGCGTGCTGGAGGGTGGCGGCCGGCGGACGTGAGCGGAGCGGACTCCAGGCTGGGAGAGGAGCCCCGCGATTGCCCGAAGCCGGCACGAAGCTCTCTCCCACGCTCCCAGACACCATTCCCTGCGGGAAGGCTCTCCCTGGAGCTGGCTGTCACGTCCTAGAGGCAGCTCCCGTGCGGCTGCGCAGTCAAAGGCAGCCGGGGTGGGGTGGGGCAGCGCCCACAACCGGAGCAGGGGTGCTCGCGTTCCTAGGCCCCAGGTCACAGCCGGCATCGGTGTCCGGTGTCGGACAGTGGGCTGGAAGTGCTGAGCGGCGTGGGTCTCCGCCAGGTAAAGCGGCAAATGCGGATATGGAACATTTCACTAAATCTCTTTTTTCCCCTCCCCTTGTGCGTACTTCAGGTGTGTATTGTGCAGAAGAGAGACACTGAGAAGATGTATGCCATGAAGTACATGAACAAACAGCAGTGCATCGAAAGAGACGAGGTTCGCAACGTGTTCAGGGAGCTGGAAATCCTGCAGGAGATCGAGCACGTGTTCCTGGTGAATCTCTGGTGAGCCTCTCCTCCCCTGCGCCTTCCGGGGCCGCCTGCCCTCGGGTGCTCGCAGAGCCGCCTTCTCCCCATCCGCTGGGGATGGCGGACGTCCGTGGGAGCATTGCAGTGAGCGGCTACGGTGGAGTCCGTGATAATGTGAAATGCGATCAGGAGACACAGCACAGAAGGTATCCATCAGACGCTTTAAAACAGCTTAGCTCCTTTTTTTCCATCAAAAACCTTCGTGATTTTCACCAGCCTTCTTGCAAACACCACTGCCAGGTCTCTCTGAGGGAACCCCTGCCGATTTAACCGTACAGTGTTTTTTGTTCCACGGTGCGTTGGCGTGTGCCGTTTGACTGAAAGTGGATGCAGTGCGATGCTCCTGGGGACTGCCGTTAGCAAAAGTCCGTCCCGCGTGCGTGGAGCTGCTGAGAGCTGTGACTGGCTGTGGTGAATCGGGCGCTGCGTGGGGCCAGTTTTTTGTAGCAAATAACAGCTTGAAAACGCGAAGAAACTAGCGTTTTTAGAGATGATTATTTATAACTTTTATTAATACAAACATTTTACAAAATATATGGTGTTCCACACAGTGAGCGCTTGCTCCCGCTAAAGGGCTCAGTCTCGCAGAGACTGGCAGATAGTTTAAACGTGCCCTCGGCCGTAGCCGGTGTGTTCGGCAAGGTGTTGCTGAGGTAGCTCCTAGCTCAGGAGGTCTCAGCGGGCGGCGTAAAGCCGTCCTGACTGCGCTTGTGTCTGCGCAGGCACTGCAAAGGCAGCGCCGTCGGTGTGCCCCGAGGGGTGCCGGTGGGGAGCGGGGTGCCTGTGGTGGTAGGGAAGGCGAGGCGGTGATACACTGCGGGTCAATTTTTACCGGGACTGTCTGCACAGGATGCGTTTCGAAAGCACCATCAGCTAAAGCTGTGAGTTGGATTTCAGCCTGATTTGAGGAGTTTTTTAAAATTAGACCCTAAAACGTTGCCCAGTAACGGGGACAGTTTTCGCCAGTGCGCACACCATCAAGTTAATACTGAGCAGTTTGAAATGTGACTGTTGTTCGTGACCTGTCGCTAAAATACCGTTACGAGGTCTCTTCAAATTACCGGGCGTGTGGCCTTCTGCTGGAGAGCGACTAAGGGCAAAAGCGTGCTTTGCAACGTGTTCACTGGCCAAATAAAATACATTCCTTTAGGGCTCAGGTGTATCACTGTCAAATTTTGCAGGACAAATTAATTTACAAACTTTAGAAAACAGTGTGTTATATCCTAAGATCGTTGGTCAGTTTGGGACGAGTCCTTAGCAGTCAGCCTCGTGACCCCCGCCTGGATCCTCTGCCGGGTGGTCCAGGGGTCCCCCCTCCGCGCCCCGGGACGGAGCGCCCGACGTGGGGCAGGGATCAGAAAATCCATCGTCCTCACCGACGGTCGGCCGGCACGCCACGAACGGACGCTGTGGCAGCAAGCAGCTCTGAACGCTGCTGGAGGGAGCTGGGGCAAGAGCAAGCGCAGGACATGTTGCGGGGCGATGGAAATAAAGAGTTCATGGCTCATTTTTCCAGATGGCAAGAAGAGGGACATTTATGGGAGGTGATGGAAAACCTCTGGTATCCCACTGAGTGCAGGATGACGGACTGGGGAGGGGAAGGAAGAGTGGTCCCTTCCCTTGCTGTCGGTGTTACCTGGGTTGCTTCACGTTTTGCCTAGGAGTTTTCCCGGGTGCTTTCCACACCCTTGGCGTGGTCGGTGACGCGTTCTTTCAAATGATGGCATGGCTTCTTGTAAAGGCAGGCGTCTGCAGCGGTGCCTCAGCATGCCATCAAGGCAGGTAGGCAGTATTTCCAGCCCAGCGGTTTCTGAGATTGCCTGAAAATTCGTGCAGTCACAGCTTCCCTACTGTTGGCAGGAGCAAATCGTAAATGTAAAATAAAGGCCGTGCTTACCTGGAAAGTAATGGATAGGCAAAAACAGTGTGTCGTGTAAAAGATGCAGTGAAGTGCATCTGCAATGCGCGGTGCACAGGGGTCTCCTTCCGGCGTTGCAAGATTGCTAGTGAAATGTGTTTTTAAGGCTAGAATGAGTGCCTCGAGAACGGCTCCCCGATTTCACGGAGATGGAAGAGGGGCGGAAGCGGGAGCTTTTCCTGGGGGAGCCGCGCACCGCGGGCGGGCCGAGCCGCGGGCATCAGCCTGGCTGCGGGCGTCCCCTCCCTGTCCGGCGATGTCGGGTGCGCCGCAGGCTGGTAGGCAGGGAGATCTTCGAAAATTCGGGAAGTTTTATACCCAAAGCTTTTTGTTGCTCGGTTACTCCAGAATAGCCAGATAAGTTAATATTTATTTTTCAGCATTTTGGCAATTGCAAATGTTGTTTTTCCAAGTAGTGATGAAATTCTTGAGAAAACTTGCTCTCTTAGCGAATTTTTCCCCGTCACCTCGTACTTTTAGAACAAGCCTACATTTCAGAGGAGAGCAGAAGTGTGTGATTCATAAGTATTATACAATCCCACATACTCTTTCCTCAGAAATACTGTCACCAAATATAACAATTGAACGTTGTTTTGTAGTGTATCCTCACTACTGTCAGTCTCCTGCGGGATCCACTGCACATTTAGAGAGGCGTTTTACTCCACAGTAAATATAAATATCTTTTTCTGGGGTTTATGGTTAAATTAGCACTTGTGTTTTCCAATTCTTTTTCAGGATAGGCAGAGATATTTTAAGTATAGGTTTACCGGAGTGTTCACAACTGAAACCGTGAGGTTTCTCTGAAGTGAGTGGCTAGCAAAGCCCCGAGCGCTGCCTGCAGCGCTGCCTGCAGCTCTGGCGCTGGCGGGGTTGCACGGCAGCGCTGGGGGGGGGGGGGGGGGGGGCC
>VZSC01008109.1:60717-77804 GCA_013398225.1 Steatornis caripensis | reverse complement strand
CCCAGGAACTGCTTGCCATCAAGTCAAGTCTATCTCCGATTTTCAACAGATAGGATGTAAACTTTCTTCAGAAGACAAAAACCACACTCAAATAAGTATTTTACTTCTGACTGACAGGACCCAAAGGCTAGAAATAAAGCAACAGGGCCATGTCTGACTAACAGACACATATGAACAAGGGATGAAGAAAAACTAAATTANAAAAACCACACTCAAATAAGTATTTTACTTCTGACTGACAGGACCCAAAGGCTAGAAATAAAGCAACAGGGCCATGTCTGACTAACAGACACATATGAACAAGGGATGAAGAAAAACTAAATTAAATCTCTGTTCAGACCAAGAAGGTGCAAATCTGAGGATGATTGTTATTTTAACCAAAAATTCTCGTCTTCATTCTTGGATTTTCAAGGCTTGACTGGATAAAGCCTTGAGCAACCCAATCTGAGACCTCCTGAGATCCTCTGTGACCTGAATTATCCTATGAACCAATGCACAATAAAAAAAGAGCATTCAATCATGAGTGAACTTTTAAATTTTGGGNAATTAAATCTCTGTTCAGACCAAGAAGGTGCAAATCTGAGGATGATTGCTATTTTAACCAAAAATTCTCGTCTCCATCCTAGTCTTCATTCTTGGATTTTCAAGGCTTGACTGGATAAAGCCTTGAGCAACCCAATCTGAGACCTCCTGAGATCCTCCGTGACCTGAATTATCCTATGAACCAATGCATAATAAAAAAAGCATTCAATCCCGAGTGAACTTTTAAATTTTGGCTTATGACAACAACTAGTAATCAAATTAAAAAATTTGAAGTTTAATCTTTCTTATCTCTACCCAGTTATGTTGCTTTAATCTTCCTACCTCCTGGTCCTAGTGCATAACATCATTCCCCTAGATACACACCCTCATGCCATGGATGGTCCAATTTAACACTCAGTCCCAGCTTGTACCCACTTTCAAAGAACTGACTTTCTCTTTGGCTAAAAAAGCCATGGTATCAATAGCTTAAATTATTTTTAAAGAAATTGCCATTTGTGAAATTCATAACTAGGAAATTAGTTAACAGTCAAAAGCCTTAATTCTTATTACAGATGCAAAATAGGTGACATACAGTAAAAGTGTAAAATATTTTCCCCAAAGAAGTTTTCATTCTTCACGATAGCTTTTTTCAATGGAGAATTCATGGCCTGAGCTTTCCAACACAATATGGTGTTTGGAGGGCTTAGATTGAGCCATTCACAAGGAACCTGTTTTCAAAGGGCTGGGTCTTTTCGACGTGCCCAGCAAATGAGAGGTAACAAAGAGGACTGGGTACTTTTAATGCTGAAGTTCTAAAATTTGAAGATGTGCCCAACTCATTAGGGAGCCTACTAAAATTGGAGTCACTGACTACAGGCTCTTTTTAAAAAGTGTAATCTATGTCCTTTCTTAAACAAAAATAGGTAGATATACTGCAGCATAGGTTCATGCCAAGGTAATAGGTCAAGCAACTGGCAAGGAAAGATGTGTCATTAGTAGTCCAGGGGGTTGTTCCCAGTCTTCTCAGTGTTAAGAAGAACTTGAAGAGTCTGGAGCCAGTTCCAGTGCATCCAGTGATAGATAGTGATAGATAATTCTGCTGTGTCTAGAGGATGGATGAAAGTCCTCACACTTTATCCAGACCTAGGATACCAGGCGTGGGAATGGAAGTCACGCAGTGTCTTTCAGAAGTCCTCTCAGAGGACCATTAATCAACTCTAAACATGCTCAAATGGGAAAACGTGTTGGTATTCTCTCCTGAGAATTTAGAGGAAGGTTTAAGGAAACTATCTGTCTTCACAATACATTTCTGAAGGGAAAATAAAGTCAACACTGGTAATTAATTGCCTGGGAACAGAAGGATAATGTGAAGGGCTGTAGATATGAGGAAGTTTTCTAAGGAATTTTTTTGGCATATCAGACTTTTTCCCCACTTCTGATCTTTCCAGGAAAGGGATCTTCTGAAGAAGCTAGAGAAGGAGCAGATACATATGAAGTCATGAGAATAATGTGAAGAGGTGATTAATGCTGCTCCAGTGCTTGGAAGGGAATTGGTAGCTCCAAAGTTCCTCTTTTTCAGTCTTACTATTTACACTTTCTGTGACAAAATGCCACTCATGAATGAGTTGATTTTTTTCTGTTTCATGGAAACAATGAACAGTGGAAGTGTTCTATGTCTTAAAATAACTTTTTGTCATTTGAGACCATCAGCTCCAATATGAATTTAATAATCTCTCTGATTGTCAATTCTGCCACCTTCAATGCTGCCTCTCTTTATCAGAGACTTTTCCTTACACCACGAAAAACTTGGCAACAAAAACTGTTAAATATTTTATGGGTTTTGATAGCAAAAAAAATATTCTACATCTAGTTTGAAATAGTTTTTTCAAGGGCTCATGATCAATCAGATTCAGGTAGCTATGAGCTCAGAGACTGTGATCAATGGTAGAACATCTGATATATGTCCTGGTTTTTGTAACAGGTCTCTAAATAGGTTCAGCAATGCCTTTAGTTGTTTAAATATTCACACTCACTCCCCTACAAGCAAGCTTTAATATGTTTAATTTGGAGGGATAGTGAAACTCATAAACTTTATGCCCAACTTCAAGCACCATGCCATTACTATGTCCTCCTAAGGTATTGTTTGCAGATTCATGCTGTCGTTCTGCAAGACGTATTAGCCAGAGGTAAGTTAATTATTAGTTGGAAGGAAATTTATGATATATTGTGAAGCTTCACATGAAGTGTTGCTTGGAGAAGGAGAAAAAATTACAAAGGACAAAGGAGAGAGATTAAGTAAATGTTATGCCTTGGGCATTACATTTACATTTATGAGATCCTCTACAGTTTACTGCTACAGCTTGTTTTCCTAAAAATGCCTTGTGTTTGTTTCAGTTAAAATACACTATAATGCTTATAACATTAATTTGTTTAAGGTGCCCCTTACTCTGTGACTATTCAAGAACAAAAGTGGGTGCCCCATAGCAAAACTCCAGTCATAGTCATGGCTTAGAGCCATCCCAATGCAGCTATAAACCCCATATGTGTACGCCCCTATTCATCAAAACCCGCATCAAGTCACCACCACAACCAAAGTCACACGTTTTTCTTGCTCAGTGTCTGGATTTGTAGCCAGGATTACAACATGCCCTTGCAAGAAGGAAGGTGGCTATGGGCAGTTCCAGCCCTTGAGATTCTATACTAGAGTAGCCACAGAGTCCTCTGGATGGTGGTTCAGGGGTATAGAGAGTTCTGTATGACATTCATTAATTATTCCTGTTTTATTGCCACCACTGATGTCAGTAATGGTGTGTTAACATGACTACTTACAAGTCAGAAGTAAAGGTAACAGAGTAGCTGACCTGAGACTAAGATCTCCTGTCTGTTAACACAACAACCCTTCACTTCTTTCACCTCTTAAGTATTCCCTGACAATTAGTAGCCATTGATGAATGTTGACTCCAATGGAGCATATTAGTATGATACGGGGGAATAATTCCACTATTCCTGTGCTATTTATAGCTTCAGAGATCCTGCCTTCTTGGCTCAGTGCAAACTCACGGGCTGTAAGACGCAGCACTTTTTAATGCAATGTTTTGCCATCAGTACTCTCTCTCTTTGGAACAAGTTGAACCGGAATGGATTAAACAGTGATATGTGTAAAAAAGATTAATATATAAAATGAAAAAGAGGCTTTGTCAGAAAAACAGTTATACACATATTTTAAGTTGATAGGAAAGCACTGACTTAGAGAAATACTGCCGAGCATTCTATAAACAGATTTAAAAGAAACAAAAATTATTTACATTGTTGAAATTATTTTAAATTTCAAAAGGAGCGATTGTTACTGAAGAAAGCATAAATGTCAAATCATGATCGATTTACACACAATTAAAAATGAACTCTAGCTTTTTGTTGTCAAAAATTAATTTCTTTTTTCCCCTTAATCTGTAAAGATAAGCATTCTTTTCCAAAATGTTCCCATTATCCTCACTGAGGATATCCTCATTGAGTTACTTTTTTGGTAAAACTTCATTTTGACCAGTTCTTGCAAAGACAAAAGAAAACTGGACTTCGAATTTGAAAAAATATTTGTGTAAACAGAAAAAAGCCTTTTATTCAAGGGAATGGAGTGCGACAAGCTAGTTTCAGAAACCAACATGTGAACACAGAGAAATGAAATGGGAAGTGCTTACTCAGAAAAAGGATGCAAGTGACTGAGAGTCTTAGATATTGGAGAACTCTCTTCTGAAACAGCTATCTGAAAAAGATCGTAAAGTGGCAAAGCACTACTGATATTCCCAAAAGATTTATTTTCATGAGTTATTTTTATAAACTGTGAACTCATTTTGCTGGAGTGACATTATAAGGAGAACAGTTTTGAAAGTGGTGCCTTGGGACCTACATACATAAATCCTGTTGTTTGCTAACAGGATTTGTGAACAGAAGTCCCTATGCTCTGTCTTACAGACTGAGCTGACAGAATTAAAACACACTGAATGTTTCTTTTTCAAGACTTTTTATTTTCATTCCCTTTCTTCCTCCTCAGTATTCCAAGATGACACCATCTTCACAGCTAGAGGGAGCTGGCTTGTAAGGAGGTCCTTGTGAGTTGCAGTTAGTAGGTTGCAGGTAATTCCTCACTCTAATGTCAAATCTGATACAACACTTACACAGTTTGTTAAATCCTGAGCAAGCTTAGGAAGTTGGAGAGTTACCCTGGAGCTTCATTCATTCAATGAAGAAAATCAGAAGGATACATGACTATCAATTACCAATTTAAAACAGATAATCTAGAACAAGGTGAAACCAGCATAAGAAATGAAGCTGACCTGATCTCCACCTCATATTCCCCCAGGGGAGCAAAGCTGTCCTCCCTGCCCTGGAGCACAGTGACAGGAGGAGGAAGGCAGGGATGTGAAATGGGTGCCTTCCACCAAACACCCTGGGGTCCGCGTGCATGCCTGTGGTTAGGGATGGCTGCAGCTGCAGCTGTTTGCTGAAATGTGCCTGTTCACTGCCTTGTAAGAAAATACAAGTCACTAGTAAATAATTTAGTAATTCTTTGGTGATCTACCAGAGTTTTAAAGAAAATATAAGATATCCATGATCAGGTCTGACTGCCTTACAACATTTGAAAAATGCATTTTATAAATCAAGAGTTGAAGCAGAAGGTAAAATTTACCCATTTGCCAAAGGCCAGTGCAAATTCAATGTACCATTTACTTTCTCAAAATAAGTTTAAGTGAGACCTATGGTTTCACGCTGGCCTTTCCCAAAAGGATGAGCTTCAAGATCATCCAAATGGAAAATAATCACCTTTAAAATGAATACTGTAATAGAGGAAAAGAAGAAGTTCTTGACATGGTGAGACAAATAAAATCCTCAGCTAGTATTACTGAGATAAATGTCTGCAGAGAGTTAGAAAGAGAGGCAGCATGTTTTTGCAGCATCACAGCCTGGAAATTTAGCGATTAGCTTGAAAGAAATGCTATATTCCAAGGAGAAACAGCACTGCATATTTAAAAAAGTAAAACAATCTAAACATGTTAAACTCCTTTGAAATGTAATTTAATATTCTGGGAGAAATAAAAGATTTATTTTAAATTCTCTTTCTAAATGCCATATAGCTCTTTCCATGTTGGCTGCTTAAAGAGGAAACAGGCAGAAACAATACTGGAACACGTCTGAGTGGCCTTTATTCTTGAATGTTTCCCATTCTTAGGACAACTTTGCCCTTGCTCTTGTCCTCTTGTACTCATTTCCATGAAAGAAAAATTTCTCTGCTCTGAGCTAGTAACATCTTACATCAATTTAGGATTGATGGAAAGGATTGTTTCACAAGGTGTCAGGTTGACAAAGGATAACAGGACAAAAAAACCCCATCAAGACTATGAAACGGAGCACCAGCAGATGGTCTCTTCTTACTGACTTGGGGTTAAATGCTAATAGCTCATATCCTCATTATTTTCTTTTTATGAATATATACATATATATAAATATGTACATGTATATGTATAGGTATACACACTTTAGGAAGCTTTTTGTGTTAGACCCAGAGCTTGAAAGGGTCTTTCAGTGTGTTTGGCAGATTCTTCATCTGCATAGTGTCTAGTTAATTAGTCATGTTTTGAGGGATGGTTGTTGGTTCTAGTCTATTTTTATTGACTGTATTTTCAAATAATTATCTTGGGCATATCTCTGAAGTTTCTATAAAAATGTTCCAAATCTATAAATTATAGATCTTTCACTTGACTCCAAACAGTAACATATTATTCAGCTGAATCTTACTTATTTCTTTAAAACTTAGGAGGAAGCTCCTAGGAAACAAACTTCAGAAACCTGTGAAAGTATAGATGGACAAGCACACAGACTATGGTGTAAGAATCTACACGAGGACCCACTTCTAGGCTCTGTCACAGACTCAGATCTGCTTGCTACACCACGGAGCTATCACAGCCTTTAACTACGTGAAACAGCAGAGGAGGAAAAACAGCTAGCTCAGAAGAAACCAAAGAGTCTCAGAGTCAAGCTGTAGTTGCATAAATGTTTGGTAGCAATTGGAAATGTGAGTTGTGAGAGTTGAAAATCTTTGAAGTAATTTCTAAACTGTGCCTAGACAATTAAAAGAGGGATCTAAGTGGACTGGAGTCAAAACACTAGTCAAGTCAGCCATTCCCAAGGTTCACATATTACTTCGAAAACTTTTCTGGAACTGTTACAAGACCAAATACCTGCAGGACAAAATTAAATGCACAAAAGCATATATGTCAAATGACCTCCTTTATCACAAGCCAGCAATAACTTCTACGTAGTTTAAGCTGTTAGGTGTCTGCATTCTTCTCTTTTTTTGCCTGTATTAACTTGCAAGTAAAACAAAGGAGAGGAAAATAGAAGATGAAGATGAAATCTAAAACATATGGGAATTATCATAGTATTAATTTCAGTTTAGAAACTAATAGCTTTGCTCCTACAAACTACACCAAGCTATTATGCCTCATATCTGATACGACTATTTAGACCATGACAATACTATAGTTATTATAACGCAGTCCATGAACCTTGTTAGACTTAGTAGTTCAAACAAAATTGAAACCCACAAATGTTTATTTGAAATTTATCCAAACATCTTTATCTTTGCCATAAAGATTGGCAATATCATTAATATGAATTTACTTTTACACTTCAGATATTGTCTGATGCCTTCCTGATCAGAAGTGCCACAAGAATAGCCCTTTTCACACTGTGTTTGACATGGCTTTTTTTTCAGTCTGCCTGGTAACAGGTATCTGAAAAGGAAAATAAAAATAAGGTAGTATTACCTGTCTGCAAAGTAAGGTGCGTGTGTGATTCAAGTTAGTTCCTATGTTTCTGAACCTACTTTGCTCATTACATCACTGTCTAGACAACTAATGAACAGAAACCCAGTTTTCAATGTTCGCTTTGCACATTTACAAGTATACACATTTGTTTCTGGTATGCATCTATCATTTGGTCATCAGTGCAATAGCTACACGCACAGCCAAATATTCTGCACGTGCAGAGGGAACACAGGGCCATAGATACACACGTGCAAAAAAGTCTCCTTTAAAACTATTCATAACTTTAATATAAAAGGTTTGGTAAATGCCAAGAAGTGTTTTCCATGGCTAGCTGACTACGCCATAGCCTGGTGTTCCATAATTTGCTGCCAATATCTTAGGGAGGCAAAGCTCCTCTTTCTGTTCTCTGACTCAGCAAGCTATGTACAGTTTTCAGAAATAGGATAGGCAAGATTCCATAGGTCTGATGAAGTAAGTATATTAATAGGACAAAAGTCACCTTGAAAAAGTCTGCAGAAGAATTCATGGTCTTATAACAGGACAAGCAGCTGACAATTTTTCCTAAACACGTCACACTCAAAGTACAGTCTCACAGATGATGCTTCAGTACTTGGAAAGAACGACAGTACAAGATAGTTTAAGGACAGCAACCATTCTGCCAGTGTGAGCCTGCAGGCAATGTTACTGCACACAGAACCCAGAAGAAACCAGAGGTTTGTTTATAAAACCATTTTCTGAAAGATTTGCCATGGTGGACCATACATACAACTCCTGCTCCTACGAATAAACAGAAGTATCTCTCCCTTAACATTTTAGAAAAGAGTGCAAAAGTGAAATATGATCTGGAGCTCAGTCATTTTTATAAACGAACAAAATCCAGGCAGGAGATCCACTCAAGAAAAAAACTCTATCCTTTGTGGTGAGAGGAAGGGTTCAGCAGGTAAGCTGTGGTGGTAGCCTCTTCCCTCAGCAAACTGCCAAGCATAGAAAGCAGGTGATTCCTCATTACTTGTTTCATATACTCCACCAGAGAATCACTGCTCAAGTCGATCTTACAGAATAAACCTTTCGAGTCTTTTATTTCTCCAAGGTTTTTAATCAGTTTATTTTGTCTCAAGCTGCGCCATTGTCCACCATTTCCTTTAGTCACGTTCTCCACAGTCTTTTGAATCTCACCTTCAGATATCTATCTGTGCATATGTGGCATGATTACAAACACCCAATACTAAATTTCTATCAGTTTTGAGATTAGGAAATAAAAAAGCTTAGTGCTCTGTGTCCCCTTAATAATAATTGTGTTTACTCCAAGTGATCGCCTCACAAAGCAACTGAAGACGTAGCCCTCAGAGAAAGGTAGTCATTAAACTCTGTGAAAGTGTTCCAACAATACATGAAATCACATAGTCTTCCTCTTTCATTCCAGCTTGGAAAAAATGCATACATGTGGAAATGCAGTTACAGATAACTAAGTATCCATGGGCACTGGATGAAAATGTAGAATCTGAACATACCTCAAAGTCATCTGGACTTCAGTCACTCAGTGGGGCATGTGAGGAGTTACTTCACTGTTAAATGAAAACCTTGCTCCCACAGTGAGACTAGTGTCTTTCTCCAGATACAGCATGTCTGAAGGTCTCACACTTCTGCCTGTGATGTATTAGACCAACACCATGTTGGTGTTAAGCTAGATGGGGAACCTGTTGAGCTTGCTCCAATTAATTTCTCTCTCACTTTGGGATTGAAGCCATTCCAGGTAGCAGGACCATCTGTGAAGTCTAACACATTTCTAAAGTGCAGACATCTCTCACCAGAGCTTCGACTTTCAGCAGAGGCACTACCAGCAGGCTTCTGGAGCTGCTGTTGCAGTTCAGCAAGCACTGCTGCAGTTGCAACCCTGAAAGTGCATGAAGTAAAATCCTGAGATCCAAAGGAAGGTGCCTTCCCAAAAAAGGGTGAAGTTTGACTTTGGTGACAGTTCTCGTCCTGCTTGAAATTTATCAGGTTGCAATTTGGATGAAGCAGAACCACTCTCTTCACTCATATTTTCTTCTCACCCAGCTGACAGTGACACTAATTCCAAGAGAATTGTTGTCGGATGTAGCTATTAACATACTGTATATTTAAATACTGGTTTGTATCCAAGAACAGCCTTTGACTCTCTTTGACAGCCACTTCCTGGCGTGTATTGCTATACTACAAGAGATACAATCTGCACATACTAATAATGCACAAACATTTCCTTAGCAAGAAAAGCTCGAGTAAAATGAGCTAAATAAAAACATCACCCTAACAGTAAGGTAACAGAGGTCATTACTAATTCCAGTATGTTAACTGAATATTAGCCCTAAATGATGCAGAAATTTGGCCTTTAATATTGGAATAAATTTTAATTTAATCATACAAATGTGATACATGAAATAAGGTTGTAAACGTTAGGAGATGAAAAAAGGAAAACTTTCCTGAGGAAATAACATAATACAAATGATTTCTGGAATATAAGATAACTACTTCACTTTTATTTGTTGCATAGACAAACTGAGGAGGTTGTCTTGCAGAAATACAGGTTATAGCTTTGTTTGAGGACACCTTATTTGGCAACATCTGATATGCAGTATGCAGGAAGTAAGTACTTGGTTTAAAAAGAAACACTGACTTTTACTGAAAAATTAACTTCATGCCATGACACTTCTATAGTATGCATACAAGTAATTACCATTTGAGATGCAGTATCTCATGTCTTCCTATTTATAGGGGAACTGAGACTGGTGAAAGGCAAGAGAATCACACAGGGTCAGAGTAGGAGTTTTTTATAGCGGTTAAATTTGAATTTAGGAGCTACTGCTCAATTCCCTACTCCCACTCTCCACCAAAAAAAAATGTAAAAACTTTTGAACATTTAGCCATGTCCCAAACAACCCAAAAATTCCAAGCAAATTCTGGAACTCCATTCTTATTTTAGTTTGGAATAGGTACATATTGCAAGGTTTTGAAGATTAGAGATTTAAAATATTGAAGAAAACTTCTCTCAGAGATATTGTTGCAGAGAGAAATACAATTTTGCTTAAATTTTAAAGTTCCTTGCTCTAGCAGATACTATTAAAATTCTTTTTATGAGCTAAACATTTTTGTCCTTGCATGTGTAAGTAATACAATAAAATATCCTGTTTGCTTTATCATCTCCAGGTTCCTCATAGAACTTCATGCCTTCACAGTTCAACATTTACAGACTTCTCAATTTGCCTCAAACTAGACATTACCAGTGGAAAGACCTAGAGGAAGAGTTACGATGAAGAGAGAAGACTTCGCTCCACGCTTGCCCACGCTATGTTCCTGCCCTTGCTTCGGGCATCAGTCTTAAATGTTCGAAACAGACTTGCTGAGGTAATGGGATTTTTTTGCCATTGTTTAAAAGCTACCTTTGGTACGTTTCACTTAAGGACAAGTCACTTGCCCTAAATCATGGCTTGAATCATATGTGCAGGGACCTTTCACTGAATGTTTGGTTTTTTGGTTTTTTTTTTTTTTTGTAGTGAACACTCTATATGGAGATTATATATTCAAACAGATGCTTAAAATGGCATATTTATTTTTATACCCAAACTAAGGATGCCAGTAACTAATTATGTCTGATTCTGATGGAGAGGTACTCGATAAAATGTATTAAGAGATAACTTCTGAGAATGCCAAGTACAGAACTATTCAAAGCCTGTGCTGATGTTGCAACACAAAATGATGTGATAGCAGAATGCGTTCAAGCCAAGTCTGTAGAGGGAGTACTGTGAGCTAACAGCAGGAAACTGAAATCACACCATATTCACAAGACGTGTTCACTGTTAAATAAAGGCATTATATCCAACATCTCCCATCTGGACATCTGAATTCTAGGCATAAAGGGTTCAAAGCACTTTGCACAGCACATTGCACATGTTTACCTAGGATTGTCATAGGGCATTTTCATTCAATAACAATAATAACCCCAGAAATGGCTTGAAAAAAAAGGGATTCATCTGCAGCTGTCTTTATGACTGCTTATTTTTGCAAAGATAGCTGTGTTCTTTTCAATTTTCTCTACCAGTCAGTTTGTATTTCATGTTCCTTTTACTCCTGTCTTCTAACTCATGCCCTCCTTGCTCTGCCTCCCTGAACAATTCCTTTAACATGTTGCTCCTTTTCTTCTTCTTGTGCCTTAAGGCATGATGTTGTAGAGATTTTGTTCTTTATCCTTTTCCCCTCAACATCCCCTTTCAGATGGCTGCTGGCAGACCACTGATCCTGCTTTTCCTCCTCCTCCTTTGTAAGAAGGGCAGAAACAACTAGAATTATTCCCAGCTGTCATGTATGGGCGTCTAGTTACTTCTTTGCAAGCCAGAGCCTCGAAGCAGCCAAAAGTACCAAGTAAGAGCCATCTGACGCCATGGATCGCACTAGATGGTGATATAAAGCCTTGAGTGTATAGCATCAATAATTAAGAATAGAAAAATAATTCTCGCTTTTTTGCTTCTATAGCTCATACCAGTGTGGACCATAAATTGGGACAGCAGAAAGTGTTTTGTCTACAGGTTTTCCTCTGTCTCACGGCTAATTTGAGAAGTTGGGAGAATCTGGGTTCCAGCTCCTCTTCCTGGTTTAGTCACCAACGCTGTATTTGCGTTGCCTCTCTTGCCTAGCTNAATTGGGACAGCAGAAAGTGTTTTGTCTACAGGTTTTCCTCTGTCTCACGGCTAATTTGAGAAGTTGGGAGAATCTGGGTTCCAGCTCCTCTTCCTGGTTTAGTCACCAACGCTGTATTTGCGTTGCCTCTCTTTCCTAGCTTGTTCAAGCCCAGGCAAAGTAAAGGTGTTTTATGCACAGGGATCGGGGGGAAATGGCAGAAAATCTGGAGTAGCCAAAGTGCTGCTGTGTCCTTGCATTCCCTGACAGAGGGAGACAGCATTTACCAACTGTAATTGCCCAGGACTCAGGGGAAATTGTGTCGACCCCAGGAACTGGGGTACCCTTTGTGCAGTAGTTAGTTTTCTGTCCCCTATAATCATCTAGAAAAGTAAGTCGTGGTAATGGCCCTCTTATGCACTTCTGTATAGATCTAGTTTTGCTTAATGTCTTTCAAATTACTTGATTCAAATGCAATCGTCGCTACTCTCCAGAGTATTGAATTATGCTAATAAGAATATACTCTTGGTTTTCTAAACTAGAAATCCAGACTTCTCCCGCCTCCTTTTTTTATTTCTCAGTGAGTCCTTCTAGTCCTTGCAAATTTTATACTGTAAACTACAATATTTAAACTTCTTTAAAGGCTTCCCTATGAACCAGAATTCACTTACAAGGATAAAAAAAAGAAAACTGCAAATGACGTTGGTGATCTCTAACACTTGCTAAAGATAAAAATTTTCTGCTGGAGTCAGCGGAAAACCAGCTACAGGACTGTAAAAAATAAAGTACTTTGGTGTAACAGCATATTAATTTCCCACAGTATTTAGTAACATATATTGACATCTAATAATGAAACTCATGCTGATAACAAGAGTTAACATCCTAGATATATTCAGAAAGATTATTTTAAAGAGAGAAATAAAGATAGCTGAATACTAAGATGGAAAAATTTCATACTTCTTTTTGATGTTTTCTGAATTCTTTTAATGAATATTTCACTAATGTTTTCAATAATACAAGAAATGCAAAACTAATCATGGTCAAGCCACTGCTGAGAATAAGAATGTAAAAAGAAGGAATCAAACAAACTAATCCTGCAGATATATTCAGGACTGAGCAGCAAAGAATTTCATTAACTTCCAGTTCTGTGAATCCCATTCTCCTATGGGACTCTCTAATGTGATCTCTATGTCTATGAAAATTCAAATCCAAAGTTCAAATCCCAAAATCGGGGTAAGTTTGTGAGTCTCTGCCATAAAGACATCCCTCTGATAAATGATCACCAGATACTATACTTTCTTCCCAAAAGCAAGACATTGATAGAAAACCTGTATTATTATTTTGTCAGATCTATTTTGAAGAATTACTCATACTAATTAACTCTGTATAAAATGCCATAAAGATTTGCTCTTCTCATTTAAAAGAAAGGCATGACATGAAGTAACAAACTGGCCCAGATCATACAAAAGGAGAGAAGGAGTCTTTCACTCCATTTGCCTGGAATATCCCTTTTCTCAGTTGTGTCTAAGAAAAGCCGTATGATCCTGAGGGAAACTAAAAGCATAAAATACGTGCGAATGCTGTAAACACAATCCACAGTGAGCTCTGCTACTGTAACCCAATATTACAATTTATTAAAACTTTCATTCATTGCAGGTGATTCTTCCATTTTTTTTTCTGGGTTTTTTTCTGGTCCTAATAGCTATCTAGTACCAATTTTGGAAGTTTTAACAGTTTTAGTCAATGTCATCATCTAAATATCACAAACAAAACCTAATTAAAACATTGTACTTACTTTTTTCTTTCCAATAATATTCTTCATTAGTATAGTAAATTAATCATTATTTTTGAGGACATTATATAGTACAGTTTGCATTTCTACAGCTCCATCAGAGACGTTTTGTTTAGGGTGGTTCTCAAAATGATTGACATGACTGATTTGAGACATGACAGATATATGTGTGAAATTCAGCAAAACTAGACAAATTTGCTGTTTTGTTCTGCCCTGTTATGTTCTCACAGAAAAATATGCAACTATATACACCAAATATGAACTAATCAGACACCTGTTTGTTCCTTGTTTTCCTAGAAGACTTAGTGGTGCATTAATATTTTCTTAAAACTCTTTCTCCCTTTTTTTAGCTGTTACCCTGATTTGGGGCTGTTCTTCTTTCACCATAAGGTGATCCATAACATATCTATCAGTAGATGTAAGAATAATTAATTCATAATTCATGATGATTATCAGCAGATCTTTTGGCAATAAACATGACAATGGCAACAAATATATTTTTGTCACGGCAATAAACGTGTCTTTTTGACATGGCAATAAACATCTTTTTGGCAAAAGAACATGTGTTTGGTTACAAACCACAGCCAGCTGCTCCTTAGTGACTGAATAAGCCCATCTCTTTATAAGTACAAAATCTTCTCATTGACCTCAATTTAACAATTTTCTCATTCCAATCTCTCTGTATTATTTTTTAGCTGAACAGTACACTGTGCCATCAAAGTATCTTTAAATGCACATCTTTTGCCATATTACCTGCTGAGATTTCTGCTTTTCTTATCCAGGTCAAGGTAGTTCCCCAAATTTTTGTGGCAAGAGATAAACCAAATGCAATTCAGAAAGCTCAGCGATCTGTAGCAAAACATGCACAAGTCGTTAGGACAATCTTGCCTGGAGACCTGAAAGGTTATGTACAAGCTGACCTGTTGTGTGCACTAGTGGTATGCGTGGAGACTTTGGCATGTATAATCACATAGATTAGTCTGAGTGTTGCAGACCAAAAGGTTACGCAGGCCTTTTTTGTCAGAAAAAGGAGCTTACAAGAAGGCTGTATTGATTAGTACTTCTCATAGCCTTTGTAGAAGGAAGGGTGTCTCATTGATATCGTTCTTCATTCAAATATAACACTGAAACCCTAACTGCAAATCTCCATATGTGATGAACCTCCTAGCTGTTTTTACTGTATTTTTGCTCCTTATAAACAGGGCACTTTACAAATCTCAGGACAAAGTAGAATTTTAAATATTCATCTCTGAGTATTTTGTTCATTTTCTAACAACTCAGCATGATATGGGAAACCTTATCAGTGGAGGCAGAAGATAACAGCAAAAAAAAGCTAGTTGCACGCTTTTCCTCTGAGAAAAGTATTCAGCATTATATGTGGAATCAGGGATTTACACTAGTGAAAAAGAGCAAAGGGACAACAGGCATTTTGCCCTTGATTCTCACAGAACACTAAATTCACAGACAAATGACATACAAAAGATGAATGAGGCTCAGACATCAAAGCATGCAAATTCATACTTCCCTTCTGTTTAAATAGAGCTAAGTAATTATTAATAAACTTATCTGTTTGCTGAGCATAGGTGTTGAAATTTGCATGCTGTGTATATATTGCCGTTGGGAGCCTGGGCATACAGAATTTGAGAAACATAAATCATATCAAGAATTTGCAGGACAAATTCATGCAACTTACCTTACCAGAATACTGCTGCTGTGCTGCCACAGCATGTCTGCTCTTACAGTTTATATTGGGCAGGATACAGAATGTAAATACATGAAATTCATCCATGCATGGCCATGAGAAATTGCTGTAGAGTGGGAGCCATTTGAATGACTAGTGAGAAAATAAGACTGTCACGGTAAACACAGGAAAACTTCTGACATTCTTTTCCATGAACTAACCTCCAGGAATTTACCAACAGTAATGAATTAAACATCCAGATAATATACTGTTTTCTTAATTTCAGAGAGGTCCACGAAAGCACAGGGAGCTTTAAACTTTCCTCCTTCAGTAACACAAGTCCTTGGTATTCACATTTTCATGCTGTGAACCACAACTTGTGTTGCCTGAAAAACGAACCGTGATATTAATTTGCGAACTACCCCAATTTCACAGACTTCTAGCTATCCTTTACTTATTGTGTCTAAACCTTCAGCTACATGGTCTATCTGGCAAGGCCTTGCAATAAAAAATTTGTACCATGACTTGCTTCATTATCCCTCTCATAGATTATTTGACCCAAAACCCAAATGTGAATGATTGAGAAGTATAGGGGAACAAACATGACAGAAAAAAATAGTTTCTGAATTACTGCTAAGAAATCTTAGTTCATTTGTATTCCCCACCATCAACAGTCAGTTTATTTGGGAGATTGATAACTGAATCTTCCTAAAAGAAGATGGGAGAGATCAGACACCAACATTGTTCAAGCTGCAAAGAGCACAACAGTATCCAGCATCTTTCAAGAAATTCTGATGCTGTGGTTTCAGTACAAAACCACTTCTTTGTGATGTGTGTGCGAGTAAACAGAAAGGATCCTGAACCATGGCACGTCCTTTGTGCTTTAGGTAACAGACAAGAAGAAGGAGCTGGCCACTGAGACTGGGCCATGTCAGTAGTCATAGCTGATACTATCAAGAAGAATTACAGGGAGGACACTGCACTAATGCGTATGCACCATCCACAAGCTCCAGAGCAGAGTGGAGTTTACCCACAGGTGATCTTACATGTAGAATGAGATATGGACCTTGGTTATTATATTTCTTTTTAAGGGTGACAGTTTGTCCATTTACAGGTAGGAAGTGTCTCACACACTCCTTGCACAAGAGTGTTACATGTGTGCCAGACATTGACTTGCAGGAGTCATCTGAAGAAGAAGTCAATACCTATATCCCAGTTAGTCTTTGGCCTTACACACGAGAAAAACCCAAACAAACCCCAAAACAGGGCAATCAGTTGACTGTTTTAAGGCAAAAATGCCCAGGAATCATCATTTGAAGTTTCTTAGTTCTACACATGGCCAGTCGATGTCTCAGAATAATTTCAATAAAGTTGTACTTGTCTTCACCTTATCCATACAATTTACTGCTAGTCACATTCCCTTGTTCTGTCTTGCCTTAAGTAGAAGTCAGCAAGATTTGTGTCTTTCTTTGAGCTTGTACCAGCTCTAGTACAGGAGATCTTGCATCAAACAGAAAAAGAATCATAGAATCATAGAATCATAGAATGGTAGGGGTTGGAAGGGACCTCTAGAGATCATCTAGTCCAACCCCCCTGCTAAAGCAGGTTAGCCTAGAGCAGG
>VZSC01008109.1:41442-60379 GCA_013398225.1 Steatornis caripensis | reverse complement strand
CACCCTTTAGATATTTGTGAGCATTGATCAGATCTCCTCTCAGCCTTCTCTGTTCCAGGCTGAACAGACCCAGCTCTCTCAGCCTTTCCTCATACGAGAGATGCTCCACTCCCCTAATCAACTTCGTGGCCCTCCGCTGGACTCTCTCCAGTAGTTCCCTGTCTCTCTTGAAGTGGAGCAAAGCAGGACCCCTGTAATCAGAGTGGATAATCTAAAACATGTCACTGCAAAGTGCAGAGGGGTAAGAAACTAACCCAAGAAGGTGGACGTTGTTCATTTCAGCTCTCAGGATGTGTAAGTGAAAGCAAAAGAAGCTTCCAGCTTCACAAGAAGCTCTATCAAGCTCCTGAATAAAGGAAGAAGCATTTTGTTACCTGGAAAGCTGGCCTTTTCAGGGCCTTGACCCTTCTTTGCTTGCATAAGTAGGCTGAGGGGGAATTTTAAAAGCTTCCTGTAATCTTTATGTCTGTCAAGCATTGCCTGTCAATTGTTTTCAGAGAAGTAAATAAATGGAAGAGAGGCTGGGTCCTTACATTGTTCCTTGATTAAACATTTACTGACTGCTAATTTGGTAATGCTTTATGGCTATGAATTATTATTTCAGATGCAAGGCAGTGGAGATACGGGTCTGAAATATCCACTGTAGTCTTTGGCATTCTGTATACTTACATAAGATTATTAGTCTTTGTCAGGAAGATCAGGAAGCATCACACAGTGATTAATGGTAAGTTGCAGAGGTTTCTGATAACTGAGCTCCAAGGATTGTAGCTGAAACCTGTTAGATGGCTATTAATACCTCCTTTGCCCTTGCTGTAACCCATTCTGACTGCAGATGACTATTGAAGAATTGCTAGCTTTCAGCTTGCAAGGATATTCACTACCCATCTGTCTCCTCAACAGAGTCACCTTTTGAAGATCCTTTGTATTGCCAGTTAGGCATTAATGAGAAGGCATCAACAAATCAGGAACAACTACATCCACAGGATTTTCCCTGTGGATGATTCACCATGGTAGGTGCTCTTCTCTGAAACAAGCTCACAAAAAGCAGACTAGAGCACATAAAAAGGGAAGATAAAACGTTCAGTGTCAAAGGTGTACAAAAAGGACAAAGACTGTTGCTTAGTGAAATCTGTGCAGGGTGTTTGTTCTGCAGCCAGATAATTTTAATCCCATTCTTAGCGATTTCATCCAAGGTTGTCTACTTGAAAAAACCCCCACCTTTTTTATTTACTCTAAACTTAGAAAACCCACATCCTGCTAACTGTATGATTCTATGGCAAAACAGGGTTAGGGAAACTAACTTGCCAAAGAACTCCAATGTGTCTGCTTGCTTTGCTAGAATAGGAAGGAAACAAAACCACAGTTTCTTTCTTTGGAAAATATTCCTGGTGAATCTGAACCTTTGGTCTTTACACTTGAGCACTGGCTCTCTGCCGCTTTCAAACCATGCGTAGGGTTTCAGAGCAGGAAAGCACTGCAAGGTCAGCTAATCCACTCTCTTTGATCAGAAGGTCCATGCTAGCAGTAGAGATAGTCTCACAGGTTGTGTTTGATGGTTGTGCAGTACAAGTTCTCCAAAATATAGTCAGGATGTTAGGGACAAAATGTAAAGGTGACTAGGCTTTTAGGTAGATATCTTACAGGGATATTCAGAAATGCCTCATCCTTGTTGAGGTATCCTGTGTCTAATCCTTGTTGATTACAATGTGATTTAAGTGCATAAGTACCTAAATACATGAAATTATTTCATGACGGTCTATGTAATTTTTTAGGTACCTAAACATATTTTGGAATTTACCTCTAATAGGCTACTTATGGCAAAAGACCTTTCAACTATGTGTTTACATGATTGTGCCTCTAGTTAAGTAAATTACTCTCTGTTCCCACATTTAATTAAAATCATAACTTTATAGCTGGTTCAAGAAAAACTGTGTGTTTGCATAATCCGTAATGTACCTTGTTTTGAAATAGTAAATGCAGAGATGCAAGTGTGGCTAAACCTTTGCTGACAATTGCTATCAAAATGCATAATCTGTAACTTTTCTTTTTTTTCCTGTGTCCCCTAACTTTTCTCATAAATATTCTTCTGGAAAAGCATGATATCTTCACATAAATAGTCCTCATGGAAAGATGCTGTAAGCAGTATCAAATTAGCTGCCATAGAACTTGGCCACTTAGTGCTTTCGCTGTCGATGTCAAAACCCATGCTGAGTCACTGTTAACTGATTGAGCTGATACAAGCGAATATGTCGACTAAGTCATTTATTTACCTGTTGTTGCTACAAGTCCGTTAAAACTGCTAAATTTGTTAAATAATCAGTCTACTCAGCACCTCAAGAAATGAAGTCCTGCTAAGTCTCCATCATTACTGTCAGAGTGACTCCTTGGGTGCTCTGAAAGGTTATACAACAGGATAACTACTCAACAAACATTGTTTACATTCAGAAAAGCCTGCAAGACTTTTGAAAAAAACAAAGACATAATCCAAAGAAACCGGAAAGGTAATAATATAAACTCATTTGTTCGGGGCTGTTCAGCATCCTGTAAGACAATTGTACAGGTTTGATAGCGGTGCATTACAAAATGTGTCTAAATGTCTAGGTACACCTAATATATTAATAATACAGAAATGTCTGTAGATTACAAATTATTTACTGACAGGGATATGTGGACAGCATTATTCTATATTATGCATTATAGGCATGTCGGTATTTGAGCTACGTAGCTCTATAATGTCATAAAATCTGTTCATTAGGGGTAAAGCAATGCAAGATTCACCAGAGGTTTGTTAAAGACCAAAGCAACCAAAGAGTTTCATGCCCCATGGATCTTTGCTATACGCACATTTCAATTCTGCAACACTTGTAAAATTCACCAGAGGTAAGAACACTGAGATCATAAATGGACTGGTCACAACCACCATCATTTAACTTTTGTTTTAGTTATACTTGTCTGGTTTAGGGCTTAGGTCAATGTCAAACTCAGAAATGTCTATATATTGATCCAGAACTGGGTCTTGTAAAAGCCAAGATAAAGATAATTTGGAAATAACAACGCAACATGGGTCTGGCTTTCTGCTTACTCTTATCCAGAGAAGCCAGCCCTGAAGCTTCATTATTTTGCCTCTGTTCCACTGTATGCATAGGCATAGACAACTATATAAAGCAATAGATAATTTAGGNTTGCATAATCCGTAATGTACCTTGTTTTGAAATAGTAAATGCAGAGATGCAAGTGTGGCTAAACCTTTGCTGACAATTGCTATCAAAATGCATAATCTGTAACTTTTCTTTTTTTTCCTGTGTCCCCTAACTTTTCTCATAAATATTCTTCTGGAAAAGCATGATATCTTCACATAAATAGTCCTCATGGAAAGATGCTGTAAGCAGTATCAAATTAGCTGCCATAGAACTTGGCCACTTAGTGCTTTCGCTGTCGATGTCAAAACCCATGCTGAGTCACTGTTAACTGATTGAGCTGATACAAGCGAATATGTCGACTAAGTCATTTATTTACCTGTTGTTGCTACAAGTCCGTTAAAACTGCTAAATTTGTTAAATAATCAGTCTACTCAGCACCTCAAGAAATGAAGTCCTGCTAAGTCTCCATCATTACTGTCAGAGTGACTCCTTGGGTGCTCTGAAAGGTTATACAACAGGATAACTACTCAACAAACATTGTTTACATTCAGAAAAGCCTGCAAGACTTTTGAAAAAAACAAAGACATAATCCAAAGAAACCGGAAAGGTAATAATATAAACTCATTTGTTCGGGGCTGTTCAGCATCCTGTAAGACAATTGTACAGGTTTGATAGCGGTGCATTACAAAATGTGTCTAAATGTCTAGGTACACCTAATATATTAATAATACAGAAATGTCTGTAGATTACAAATTATTTACTGACAGGGATATGTGGACAGCATTATTCTATATTATGCATTATAGGCATGTCGGTATTTGAGCTACGTAGCTCTATAATGTCATAAAATCTGTTCATTAGGGGTAAAGCAATGCAAGATTCACCAGAGGTTTGTTAAAGACCAAAGCAACCAAAGAGTTTCATGCCCCATGGATCTTTGCTATACGCACATTTCAATTCTGCAACACTTGTAAAATTCACCAGAGGTAAGAACACTGAGATCATAAATGGACTGGTCACAACCACCATCATTTAACTTTTGTTTTAGTTATACTTGTCTGGTTTAGGGCTTAGGTCAATGTCAAACTCAGAAATGTTTATATATTGATCCAGAACTGGGTCTTGTAAAAGCCAAGATAAAGATAATTTGGAAATAACAACGCAACATGGGTCTGGCTTTCTGCTTACTCTTATCCAGAGAAGCCAGCCCTGAAGCTTCATTATTTTGCCTCTGTTCCACTGTATGCATAGGCATAGACAACTATATAAAGCAATAGATAATTTAGGCTCAGTGTCCTCTGAACAGTAGGCCTTAATAACACATCACACACTGGCATTGAAAGCTGGCTTTAGAGAGGTCACAGTAAAACTCCTGTTGATGAAAAGNGAAATAACAACGCAACATGGGTCTGGCTTTCTGCTTACTCTTATCCAGAGAAGCCAGCCCTGAAGCTTCATTATTTTGCCTCTGTTCCACTGTATGCATAGGCATAGACAACTATATAAAGCAATAGATAATTTAGGCTCAGTGTCCTCTGAACAGTAGGCCTTAATAACACGTCACACACTGGCATTGAAAGCTGGCTTTAGAGACGTCACAGCAAAACTCCTGTTGATGAAAAGGGGCAAAGATTTCATTTCTAGAGGTTTCCTCTGGTTTCTGCTCTCTCATGGTGGGAATGAGGGTAACGATGCCTGTGGAAAGATGGCAATAAATGCACTGAAAGAAAAACGTTGTAAAGGTTGGGATGGTTTTTCTAGGTTGGAATAGTGTTGATGACATGAGCATTGTCATGAACAGCCTGGTTAGAAGGAAAATAAATAGAGCAGATTAAATAATATTGGAAAGCAAAGCAAAAAAATGCTGAAATATTTAATATAATTGGATTTATTTGTGAGAAAAATTAGCACATGCTCTTTAAAATGTGCGCCTTTCAGAAATGGCAGCAACGCTCGTGTTTCTAACGTGTTGCAAGTGAAATGAAACATCACCATAACAGCAAAACTACAGTAAATTCAAAAGCTTTGCCACAGATCTGCATATTTTGTACTATGATTTAAACAAGCGAAATATCAAAACATAAGTATTACAGAGACTTGCAGAAGAGCTAAAAATAACTTGATACAAGAAAAATTAAACATGTAGCTCAGACAGAATTGTATAATAGAGAATATAGAAATATAGAAATATAAGAAGATATAGAGGAAAGCAAACAAGGTGAAGAAACAGGTCATCATTTGAAGAAGCCAAGATGGCAGATTAATCAAATAAAGTTGTGCAACAAACACAACAATGAAAGCATATGAAGAGAAGGAGACAGGCTGTTTAAGGAACTGCAGCATGAACATACTTTTCAGATTGGATGCATTTCGTCACTGTGGAACTGAGCAAGGTCGGTCTTCCAGCCTTGGTGAGCATTTACCTACATAAAAATAGACTAAGAGGCAGTTCAGCAGTGATGGTCTAGGGAGGTGACCTTTACTGTAATGATGTTCCTACAGTAGTTCTGTTTACAACAGTAATTTCAAAAAATAGTTTCCTAGAGAACAAGGAAGAAATTATTCTTCGCATGATATTAGCTGCTCCTGGGTTTGGATGTAATATATTAATAAAAGACATGCAAAATTTATATTAGTATTTGTTAAATTTCCAGATAGGCAGCTACTACAGTTGCCATGGGATGTCCCAAAGGATAAAGTGAGTTGACCACACAAATGTGAACAGCTTAAAAAGCAGCCCATGTATTGCAAGTGAGAAAAGATGAAGGTCAACAAAGCAATTTCCCTAACAAAGTGACCCACACTGCAAGAATCCCCTCCAACCCCTACCGTTCTGTGTGCACCAATCAATGAGAATTAGAATTTCCATTAAATCTTTTTTCCCCCCCTTGGTTAAAAATACTACCAAAGGAAATACAATGAAATTTGTCTGATAAGTATTAAGATCTTCAGCAACAACCATTCATCCCCATTAAGTTAAATTCCCACCTGCCAGAAGATGCCATTTTGTACCATAGATGGTTCCCATTGCTCTCAAATTGCTTTACTTCACTACATTAGTCTGCTGATTCACTAAAGGCTTAAAGGTAACAGGTCTGGCACTGTCAAAAGCACCACATGATATTTTCTCATACTCAGCTAAATACAATTATGCTGGAGAAACCCAATGCCGTCAAGCTCCCGCGGTGATTACTGGCAGCCTGAAAGAGGCAGGAATGGAAAGAGAGCCTCAAAGAGGACTTTGCTGAGCCAAATGACTGAGGCTGTATAAGGAAATGCAAAGAATTATCTCCTCAGTGCCAGAGACAAAATTCGACCATGCTAAGAGCTTGCTTAATGCACAGTTGCTGAGAAAGCTTCCCCTGGAGAATGATACAAAGAATACATCATTAGTCAGAACTCACCTGTCACAGGGAACAGATAATAGGCAATAGAAAGAGGAAGAGCAAATGCTAATAAGAGCATAACAGATTATGAACCCAAAGAAAAATTTTAGAATTATAGTTTAAACACATTTTGCTTGGTTTGACGTTGCTCTTACAAATGGTACTTCTGCTCTTCCATCGTCTGTTATTGTCTGGGCCCCTGATTTGTTGCCTCTGTGTGATCCTGGCTGTCAATTCCCAGAGTCTGATTGATTATTATTAGCAGCAAGAGAATTCTCTGGTGAAATACTGCCCCATCCTAGAACTTACCAAAACAAAGAATTGACAGGATTGTGGATTTAGACTTTCTGTGTACGGTGTAAGAATTTTAAATAAGTTTGAAAACAAGTTTTATATGTTTCCCTTTAAACTGGGTCAAGGAAAGAATATGGTTACATCATTCGATTTCCTGCACAGTTGAGCAACTACAATAGGCAATTGCACTTTTATTTGATATTTTTATGAACTATGTAAATGTCAACATTGAGCAAGACACACTGTCAGTCTCCAGGCCTTTAGAACAGAGAACATACTGCACTGATGTCGGTAGAGGACTGAATCAATATATTAAAGGTGTAGAGATAAAGGGAGTAACTATATAAAATTAATAATACTTTTAAAATCTCCATACTCCCTCAAGAAAGCAACAAAAGCATCTTTGTGAGTGTAGTTCTACACATATTACTGTTGCTGTCTATTTGGACTATGACCTAGTACTTTGCTGCAATAAAAGCCAACCATAAATTACAGAGAGAACAACTCTTCACACTAATGCTCTGTGCTCAGAGGCTAGTCAGAAGATCATGACATAAACAAAGTTTTCCTTTTATCTGATCATATCAGGATTATCTCACCATTCTTGATTTTGTTAATGCTGACAATCTGGAGGGGCTGCAAAAACAGTCCACCTTTACGTTTAGCCTATAGCCTTATATCACAGGCTAGAGGACAGTCCAAGAGCAGCATCGCCTGTGAATTCCGGAGCAAGAATAACACAGAGGGTCTGTTTTAATGGTAAAATCACAGCTGCATTGCCTTCATGAATGCAGCAGGTTTACAAGATGGATCTGAGTACATTTTTTTTATACATGAGTGTTGGGATATGAGAAGCTATTGTAGGTCTGTCCTTTCCAATAACTGAGTGAGTATGCTTATGTTTGATCTCAGACTTTCAGTATAATCACCAAAAAAGGTGGGCCTGAGCCCTGGAGAACAGCCTAATTGCTCTTGTTACAGCTGATGATCCAGTTCTGAATAGCGCATTCCCTGCATTTATATTAGCTTTTTCTTTATTTTGCTGCTAATCTCTAGTCGGGAACTTACACAGCCTGGCAGCAGTATCATACTGCTCCTCCTTTGACATTCACCTTTTGTTGTTCCTTACAGCTGTGCAAAATGGATCTCGTGGAACCGTTCTGAGCACGACAATATTTAAAGCTCCTTTTCTGCACAAGTGGAGATGACTCCACTGACAGCAAACAGCCAACAGCAGGTTCCTAATCCTGAAGTGCTCTCCTACTGAGATATTCACGGAAATGTGGGGGTGATGGGTATTAGATATGTAACTTTCTGAGGAACGGTAAACCTCTAGCAGAACAAGGTCAAATTCAGCCAAGCCAGTTAAGCTGTGTGTCTTGAGGACAGATTCTTGGTCAGTGTTTTGGGGCTACCTGTGACTATATGTTCATAAATTTGGAAAACACTGCCAAGAGGTGCTAAACACTTACCCAGTCTTCACTGTTACTCAGAGCTGGCATTAGTCTTTTTGGACTCCATGCACGAGGCTAAAGCAAAGAGCCTTCCCTTTTTCTGTCCAACTTTACTGTGACTCGCACAACTACATAACGATCTCAGAGACCCCCACCAGGCCCTGTTATCTCAAGCAATTGCGCTGATTCCTCATCCCTGAAACTAACTTTGTGGTCAACCACTATTGCTAATCTCTCTACCTCTCTTACAGACCCAGGGGCAGAGAAAGCTGCTCGTGTTCATTGTGTTATAGCTAAAAGAAAAAAAAAGAAAAAAATTCCAATAGCTTTTGTATTACCAAAATGTTTTACTGCTTGCAGAAAGCCCTGAGTAACATGCCAGCAAAAAAATGACCTTCCTGCCCAAGTAATGACATACACAAAGACAGCTCCTTTTGAAGGGCAGTGGGAGCAGTAGTTTATGAGTGACGAAAGTCTTCAAGGTCAGTTTGTTTGAAACGCCCTAGTGCAGACACAATACTTATCACTCTAATTGAATCAGTGACTTATTCTTATAGACAAACATATACATTGGCATTCCTGGAAGGCTGTGAAAGACACAGGGATAAAGACGAGATGAGTAGGTCTGTACTGTCTGGAGCGTTTTGTCAGTGTCATTTAACTTACGTGACACTCTGACACCCATGCTACCGTAACACGCTGTGAGACAAAGTGACATTCTGATGTATCTGGACATGTTGCCTCCTACACGGAAGAAACTTTTTCTTCTTTATGGGAGAGAACTTCAGCAGGTATAATAATAGATTTGTCTTTGAGCTTAGACAGAGCCATAGCAATTTCCAAAACCTGAATATCTGACCCAACTGTTATTCTGGTCTTCTTTTATTCTTTTATGTTTTGTACAGTTTTGTATAATTGTCCTGCATACCTTAATGTCTCACTTCATTACAATGACCAAAGGAAGCTCTCCTTCTGGTTTAGGACACCTGGAGCCCCCCAAGCAGAGTGGCTCAGACTTCATCGGGAAGAACAGCTGTCACCCACAATCTGTCAGCATGCCCAGCTGGTACAACAGGTGGTCCACCAGCCACTTCTGGGCTGAGAAAAAGCTTGTCGCACACTTACCCCCTATGAAAATATTAAGGTCTTTTCAATTATGACTAGGTGCATGGCATCAGAATTTCATCTTCTCTCAGGTCCTTAAGCACCAGAAAGGGAAGGAGTTCAAACACATCTTGGCATGTAGCCTTTCTCGAAGATAAGCTGCTCAGTACGTCAGCAACTAGATTTCTGTCAAGAAGCACCCAACACTCTGCTGCTGCATACAACGTTCCTCTGTAGAAATCTAAGTGCCTGACCTGGATGCTCTACATCGTCACACAGTGGCAGGCGTCACATTATTTAGTGCAACATTTGATGTGAGTGCCTAAAACGGGAGGTTAGCCATAGCACCTCTGCTCCTCCTGGCTCCAAACAAAGCTGAATATTTGGACTATTTAGAAGTAACTCAATGTTTCTTTTTTTTCAGATTTCATATATTTTGAGGTACTAAGCTTTGAACATTTGAGTCTGGCAGCACTTTGAATATTTAATGCCTGAAATATGAGCTATGTATATTGAACACAGTGGATTATTTCAGATGCTTAATCAAATCGGCGTGGGCTCTTATTCACTGTAGATAGCCTGCAGTCTTCTAAAATCCATAGGCCTGCTACTCAGTGAATTCATTTGACAGAATATTGACAGCAAGTGAAACACCAAAAATACGGGAGGCAAATTCATACTAGAAATGTGAAAAATAATAGACTGCTTCTTTTTGCTTTTATTCATCCATTTTTTACTGGGAATGACAGTGTTTTTCCCACTAAATGATAAGAAGTTGATATAATATTTGACCATGTAATTTACGCTCATCTGTTTCTCTGCTGCTGAGTTCCAAACTCTAGAACGACTTCAGTCATCTTGCGGAATCCACTGATGAACGTCTCAGAGACAAATACTCAGATTGGGAACTAGCTCTTCTTCAGAAGTGAGACAACTAGACAATTACTAGAAGCAGTTGTGCAGAACTAGACACACTTTGTAATAATCCCAGAAATAAGAAGGGAGTACAGTTGGTATGAGAAAAAGAGGCATATTGTGAAACAAGTATATTCCATGTTGTCTCCAGTCCAGCTATTCACTGTTGGGGGGGGGGGAGGGGGGAATTCCCCCGACTTCTTAGTTATAGAATGCTATCGAAATAAGAAAATAAAGCAACTTGTGTGAGTATAAGATACAGATACAATTGAGAAAACCCCCCACCAAATACACAAACTCACAGCCCAATCCAATTAATATGAGTAAAAAAATCAGAAAACAAACCTTCTTGGAATCATTATTGTGTGCGTGTACTTACTTCTGGATCAGAAGTTAGTGACCAAGGAAACTGAATTACGCAGGTCAAGAAAGAAATCTCTAATCAAAACCTAATCATCAGTTTTGTCCTACTTATGCCACATCTGTTTTGTTTTTAATATTCTGTGTTATCAGGAACCACATATTTAGAAAGAAAGATGTGTCAGACAAAATCTTTATAGCTGCATAACCGTAAGTCCACAAGATGTTCAACCTTCTACACAGAACAAAAGATGATATAGGATGGAGGAGCAAAAGGATGTCTCTTTGCAAGAAATACAGAGTAAAAAAACAAAATTACAAACAAGCCCAAAAGGAATTATTTTAACAGTGCAATCTCACTGGGCTAAGATGAAANGTAAGTCCACAAGATGTTCAACCTTCTACACAGAACAAAAGATGATATAGGATGGAGGAGCAAAAGGATGTCTCTTTGCAAGAAATACAGAGTAAAAAAACAAAATTACAAACAAGCCGAAAAGGAATTATTTTAACAGTGCAGTCTCACTGGGCTAAGATGAAAAATCTTCGGTTTTAATTTAAATAAATTGCTCCATGCAGAGAATGATAACAGCAAGTTGCAACAGCAACTTCTCCTATGATGCTTAGTGATTTTAAACATTTCTTTCTGGCTGTCACCCTAATGTGATTTTCCAATGCATTGTTTCTCTCTTTGTCTATTATAATTTATTACACACAGATAAAACTAGTGATTTTTATAGCAGTGATTTTATTGGTTCATTTCAGTTATGTTTTTTGTTTTACAGAATTTAAGGATTTTAATTCTCATTTAAATAAATAAAAATTGCATAATCCGTTATCTTATTATTAGAATATGTGATAAATTATGATTAATGACTGAAAAGTGCCTTTTCTCTCATTCAGGTATCTATTGTGTATCTGCAAAGTGTTTTAAAGATAGTGAAAAGAGCTCCTTTTTGAGAGAAAAAGGATAATGAAAAGGAGAATTCCTCTCCATTGCAGATTTGACACCTTAATTATCTTACTTTCTTTCCAAAAAGATGATCAGAAGGGCATATGGGAAAAACATATTATCTAAGTAACAATGACTAATGAAAAGAATAGAGAAATAGTGACAGCTTTCTCTAATTCAGAAAGGACCATTAGTTAAAAAATGCTGCTGCTGCACTCCCAGCTCAAGGACTCCACTATTTTTCACTTGTATATAATCAGAATATGAATAATACTGAAAAAAAAGTTTTCATTAATAATTCTATAGCAATTTTTCATGAAATTCCAACAATTGCTTTCAGGTTGCACTTGTACTACCATACCATAAACCAGTAGATTTTAGAACAACATTGTAAAGTATTAAATGTGGGAAAAGTTGGAATTCTAACAGGAATACTTTCCTTTTTTCCCCAGAAGTTGCATTTAATTTTCTAGTACCTATAATACCATCAAAGAAATAAATAGTAGACAGATTAACAAGATCCTTTGTAAGTCAAACAAATATTTAGGTAATAATTTCTGTATGCTTTTAGATTTGGAAACAAGGGCAGGCTTTGGGTTTACCCATCCACAGTGAGAGAACAGAAGAGCTATGCTTGCTCATCCAAAAGTAGTTCAACACATAAAGCACACGAAGACACATCACAGAGCTTCTCTGGCAGATTTTTTTTCTGTTTAATTATGTGATTTCTATTGAGGGACAAGAAAGTAAGCTGGCAACGTATGGTAAAACAGTCAAAATATCTCAGAATGTAAGCTCTTCTGATTGTGTTTATAACTTAACAGGCAGGGAAATACTCTGGGCTTAGCTTTCTGTGAGAGTCCTATTTTTTCTGCCTGAGATTTGAAATTGCTTTTAAAAAATTTACCCTTGTGAAAACCTGAATTACAGCTTATTTTCCAATGTGAGAGAAATTCGAGCAATACCCTCTGTGAGAGAAGGCACACGTTTTCTTTTATCAAAGCCTTTACATGGGGCTAACACATTGCCCTGTGTCACAGTTTCGTTTTAATGCTTTTGGTTTTGTTGGGTACTTTCATTCAGTGGAAATCGCTCTACTCCTGAACCCAAAGACCACAGGGAAGGAATGAAAACAGTATCTTTCTGCACCATCCTGTCACTCTTCAGTAAGACCATGAATCACAGGTAACGTGCAGAGGAAACTGAAATCCTTCTACAGTAAAGCAAGAAACGATATTCAGGCCTCGCTGCTCCTTTTATCCGTGTCTCCCAAAATACATGATTTCTTGGAAAATCTTCCTGTATTCTCTGTAGGTCTTGTTTGCCTGGACACGCATGCAGACTAACCAGCTCTGGAAAGATGCTTCTTTCTCTACTCATCCCTACATAAGTTTCTAATTCCAACACCCGTCCCCAGATCTCTAGAGGGGAAGGGGGGCTGTTCCTGCCTCCCCACTCAGAGCAGACGTTTTTGGAAAACCTCTGTCAACTTTATACTGGTACTGCTTACATTGCATTTGGTGTGTCCTTTGAGAGGCACATTTAGAACAAGATGGAAGATTTACCTGAAGTCCTCCCAGGAGTTTCAAAGCTGCTTTGGAGACACAGTCATTCACCCAAATTTCATAAAAGAATCAGCTTTCATTTTGTTTGCTAATGAAGCAGGCTGAGTGCAACTTGGGAAACGCGGCTGCAGGCTGCTTGAGTGGTTTCTCATGCAATTACCTATGAAGAAGCTACCAAGAATTATTACTCAGTCCTCTCCAGCGAGACTGAAACTCTCTTGGTTTTCAGGTGAATTGTGGCAAGATTGCAAATATTTGAGCAATGTATCCTGAGATAAAGAAACAAGTAATTATGACCAGTCTTCTAAGGACCAATCTGAAAAGCAAGAGAATTCTACCTGGTTTATCAACCACGTGCTTTGTTTCTTCTTTCACTTTCTCCCCTCTGTCCCCTTCTACACTTATTTGTTTAAAAAATAATACTCTGTTGATACTGCCATAGATACCATGCTGCAGTAACATGACTCCCACTCGAGAAGAGATTAAAAAAACCCCTCTGAAATTGTTCAGCAACTCAGACTTCAGCGAGGATGTGCTAAAAAACATTTGAAAGTAGTTAAATGTTAATTAAATAAACTAATATTCCTACAGATTATTACATAAATTATTACATCTCACTCTCATTCTTCATTCTTGTTCATTCCCAAAGAAGATGGATAACAGCAGGAGAATTTTTTTAAAATAAAATTTCACATCTTGCTATGCTTTGCACTTCCCACTATGCCTGTCTTTTATAAGGTCTAATCCATCAAGGGCTGTGCTTGCCTTGAGATGGTACACAGGCAGAGAGGGATGCTGTTTTCTTCTGTCTGTGATGCCTGTGGCTGTCCCTCTTTCCCTCCCAATCAGCTTAAGTACAACGTTCCAGGACAGCAGCTTGGCAAATTCACCTTGGAGTGGTGTGTTTCAAGCTGCACAGCTATGGACTGTGCTGCAGCAGATCACAAAGAGCAGCTGTATTTCAACTAGTTTAGCTACACGTCATGCCTGCATCCTAGACTGGGAATTCAGATAACCTGAATTTCCCTGGTTATTTTTCTTTTTTAACATTCCTCTAGGTATTTTGTTAATCTCCTGTGAGGTATTATGTAATTACATTACAGAGTATTGCATGTAACTCTCACTTACAAGGTCAATAATTAACATTGCTGTGGCAGAACACGACTGGCTATCCAGACAATGAAATATCAAATTCACAAGCGGTAGGTTGCAATTCGTATTTTTTAATTATGTAAATCCACTGATAATAGAAATCTTTGTTTTGAAAGGAGGAATGTTTTAAACTCACTATGATGGTCTGGGACTATTAAAATGAACCCTAAAACCAGAAGAAGACTTTGAAGATACAGTTCATTAATGACTCCCAACAACCATACCTTCTAATTAGGTTGTACCTGCCAGTGTTCTCTCTAAGTTATTGCTCTCAATGATATCTCAGAAATAGGTGCCATAATTAGTCAGGCTGTAATCCTGACAAAACAAATGCTTCAGATTCCTGAACAGTGTTGGTGTTAATTGCTGCTATCCTAGCAGGGCATCTTGTGTAACTAGGGAGTTTTGCACCAGAGACTACTGTATGTATCTTGAACTACCAATTTAAGCCTCCTATGACAGATTTGATAGAGTTAGCACTTCTGTGCAAAGAGGTGATTATTGCATTAAACAGATGCATTCACAGCCATTATATGGTTGATTTTCTGGTCAGATTTAATTAACCTATGCTTGTCTCATCCACTTCTAAAATAATACGGTCAATGCATGTGTTATTAGTACATTGCATGTGCTACTAGCATGCTCCATTCTTTCCAACTTGGAAAAATAAAGAATTATATAAATACACTTCTAAGTAAGACCTAAAAGAAAAATATGACATCTGGTCCCATAAGGCTTTGTCCACAGTACATTTATTCTTAAAATTTATTAGTAGTATTACTGTTGGCTCAGCTGTATTATGGTCAAGGAAATATTTGTGGCAGCAGTAGTGTAATAGTGTAGACAAAGGCCGCCATTAGTTTAAAAAATGAATTTCATATAAGCATTGCTCAAAAGCAAACCAAGAGCACACCAGTGCACACAAATACTGGGGCATTGAACAGAAACAGCTACGATGACTTTCAACTCCCAATGTCTACTCCCAATTTCTGTCCTTACCGCAAGGAGACCTGAACCACGCAGAAGGTGACTATGGAATCCTTACGGAATCCTAACAGAACATTGACCAGTGTGTCCAAACCAATCTGGTCCTCATTTGGAACCATGTTCATAGGTCAGGCTGCAGGCAGTAATGGTACATCTTGTATGGTGCAGCCTCCAGGAGGTCAGGTTGGAGAGCTTGAAATTGCCACATCTCCAGCTGTTCTGGTTCAATCCAACTGTTCCCAGGAGATGACACCTGTACCCAGGCTGAATTTAAAAAAAAAAAGTGCAGTCCAGTGAAGTCAGAGTATTCAGGTGCTGGGCACTGAGAAGAGAGACAGTAATAAAGAAAGATCAACTGCTTCACAGCCATCCTTGAGACAGAGATATTAATGAAAAAAGATCAAGTGTGATTACCATACCCGCTCTAGTGAGAGAGAGAGGTATACACACACAGTCCCCTATAATGAAAAAAAATCATGTAATGATTGCGGGTACCTGAAGTACGGACACAAATTGCAAAATCTAAGTATCAGTCTTACGCATCACACAGCCTCAGGATTGAACCAGTGGGAAAAAAAACCAGTTAAGATCACGTACTAAGTATATCCTGAGAGAGAGAAAGAGTCAGCAGCGCTCCATCTATGCAAACTTTTAATCATGGAACAATAACTTAAGCTTGTTTCCAGCACAATCAAGGTCTACAGTGCAAACTTATTCAAGAACCTATTGGAGAGCTGGGGAAAAAAAAAAGTAATAGTTGGAAAAATTCCTGGGGTACACAGACAGACTAGAGTAATACTACAACAAACAAAAAACCAAACAAACAAACAAATAAACAAACCGACCATTTCCTCTCCCAAAGCCCCAACTCAGTAGGTATTGCTACCAGGCATCAGAATAACCAGGGCTAAAAGCTAGCAATAGATGAGCTACAGATCCCTATTCTGCCCAGAATGTAAGTCCCTGGCTCATAGTGCTTCATCCCAGAGCTTCAGAGAGAGCAAAAAAGCCATTCTGCAGCACACTGCAGAGCAAACCTCTACCACAGCCGTGACATCTGGCTCTCTTTCATGGACAGACAGACAAAGCCAAAATATATGCAAACAGCACAGCCACCTGCTCGTACCGCTCTTGGATTGTAAGCCCACAGTAAAGATATAACCAAAGCCTCTAGAAAGACAGGATACAAAAGACAGATCAAGGAAGAAGTGAAGGAGGAGAACTGAATGCCAAAGTACTAGAAACAAACATAAAGTATCTTCCGGTCTTTCCACAGTAACTTCATTTCAAATAGTATTTCTTTCTCCCTATCCTTCTTGCATACACATACATGAGGTAGGAACAGAAGCCCATGAAAAATATAGGATTTTTATTTCTATCCTGCTATCATACAGTTCTGTTTCCTAGGGGACAAAACCAACCTCCATGAGGGATTTTTCCATGCGTGAAATGGCTTTGAAAAGAAATGGTATCACAAGAATAGCTGTTTGAAAGACTGTATCCCCTTGAGAGGATCATCCTATGTTTTCACATTTTTATTTCTTAGCAGCCCCAAACATTAAAACATAGAAAATTATATACATATACTTCCTGCACTTTTTCTAATATTGTTCATACTGTTCAAGGTATATTTACCTACTCAATACCTACTCGGCAAAATGTGCTGAAATATACACATTAGGCATCTTTTCCTGCTGTTATGACCATTAACCAAATGTGTTAGACAGGCTATCTGAAGTAATTTTATTTTACTGCTGCATTATTAAAAAACAAATCAGTGTTATATTGCCTGGTAAAATTAGTTTAGGAGCATAATTTCAGCCAGACACAAAGTTTACAAAGCTCTGAAGAGCCTAGACTCCTATATTTTTAGTGATACAATTAACTTATTGCTCGCTCTGGTTCATGAGGAACCAGTATTGCCTTCTGAGTCCTTCTGAGAAACAACTTCCCATGAGCAGTAAAAGAGTAAAATGCATTGCTCTCCCTGGGCTCCAGTTGGGCAGCAGATCACTCGTGTAAGAATTATTTCAGAGACATTTCGCTTTCCTCTCATGTGCATGCAACTTCATTCACATAAACTACATAAAAATAACATTTTTGCTGACATTTTTCTACTGTCCCACAGGTGGATGAGGATACATTTATGTAGAACTAAAATGAATGCAGCTCTTTTACATCAGTAAATTGGGTTTTGTGAAGTAAATTTCAGTGCTCAAGTCCAAAAGTATTCCTAGGCATATTGCAAGATTTCCAGATACCAATGGTGATGATGTTTAAAGAGTTTAGCACCAAACCTATGTTTTTCCTGAGGAATATTTCTGAAACATGTCATTTACTGTTGCACAGCCAACGTGATTTTTAAATTATTGTTAATAGGAGGAAATCTTAAGATTTTTTTTTTAGATATTTTTAATCAGAAAATTATAATTTTAGAACAGATTAATCTTAGATCTTTGAAAACTATTTAGAAGTCATTTTAAAATGCTGTTTTGCCTATTTTGGGACAAGACGAACATTTTAAGTGTTGATTTACAATATTTTGGGCACAAATCTAAATAAAATAATATTGAATCTTATTCAACAAAATCCAAACCTTCAGCAGTTGATTGCTCATAAGAAAGTTAAAAAATAGATAATCCTTTCTGAACAGAGAAAGACAATACTCCAAAAATTCACACAGGAAAAAATGAGTCCTGAAAATTCTCAGACAGAAACCTGTTTTTACATGACATCTGTTGGAATAGATTTTCTAATTAGAAGTTGTCCAAATGAACGTCAAAGTCAGCTAATTATTTCATCAGCCAATTAGAGGAACCAGCAATTTCACAGAGAGCTTACAAAATCAACGAAGGGGGAACTAAAACATTTTGATTTAAAGTGTTTCTAATGTTAATTGAAGGGCAGGACTGTCACTGGCTGTGTGTCATTAAGCAGCCCTTCTCAGTCCCCTTCACTCACTATAGGAGTGGAGTATGGCCACAGCCAGGCTTCTCTGAATGAACAGGTACCAGAGACTCTCTACTGGCTGTGTTCCTGCCCTCCTTCCCCCTTTCTCATTAACTACGTACGCTACACTCCAGGATTTTTCTTGCCAAATGCTCATCTAGCACAGCAAAATAGAAAAAGAGTGATTTGGACTTTGGAGTTGAAAATTGAGAAAAAGACAAATCAGAAGGACCACCTTTTGCCTTGAATGCCCACAGCAGTGAGCACAAGAAGCAGCTGAAGCCACAGAAAGCAGTTAGAGGTCATTACTTATTTTGGACTAAGACTTGACCTATTTCATACCACTGCTACAAGGCTTAATAGAGCTTTATTCACCCAAGGGTAATTCTCTATGCACAAGCAAACCCTCTGATACATAGCACCATGGTCCTCCGATACAAGTCCCCCTCTTGGCTCATCTCCCTGCTCTACCACCTTCTGACTGCTGGAATACTTGTACTCCTTATCACAATAAATCAAGTTACTGAAGCAGGAAATCAGATGGCAATCACACAATTTATATTAGCTTATACCGAATCATAGAATCATAGAATGGTAGGGGTTGGAAGGGACCTCTGGAGATCATCTGGTCCAACCCCCCTGCTAAAGCAGGTACCCCCAGAGCAGGTTGCACAGGAAC
>VZSC01008109.1:5199-28955 GCA_013398225.1 Steatornis caripensis | reverse complement strand
TGACCACTTCTCTGCTCTTTCAGTTCTGGAGCATAAGAAAGTCAGCAGAAGCAAGCATCGACCTTGGTCTCCATAGGGATAACTATAAGCAAGGGCCTTTCTGCATACCATTGCTACTGATGTTCCAGCACTAACTATAAACGCCGAGCCTTATCACTGCTAGAAGCAGCTACTGTCTGGAAAAACATGTAGTTAATGTCAGAGAGTGCAGCTTCTCAGAAGAGACTTAACTAAAAAGCAAAGTTACTAAAAGAAAATTGGTTCTGTCCTGGCCCAAACCGGGACAGACATAAACAAAAGAAGGCATAATACAAGTCCTCATAATATTACAAGAATACTCTGCTTGCAAAATCAAGAGTGAGAAGTTTTAGAAGTTAAGCTAGACTATGCATCCCTTGTGCATTTGCGCTGTAATACAGCTTTAATTAAATTGTCATATTTTGTTTCCTGTCTCATTCAATAAAGAAGGCGTTACTCAATCTGTATGTAACATTGCTACGCATGGTATAGCCTCTGGTCTTATTCTCCATGTGTTACTTAAGATTAGACTGACTAGAAAAATGATTAATTTCTGTATGGATGCCTCTTGCAGCTTAAACAGGCTGTTTGAAATGTATCACAATCATCAATAAATATTGTGTTTGTGAAAATAGATGACATATCCATTTCACTCAAATTGATTAACACTCAAATGACTAAACGTACCCGTTGATTTTTAGTGCCCAACTACACCTTGCTTTACCAGTCTATTTAATATCAATCTGTTCAAATCACAGCTTTGAATTATTTTCTCAACTTGTATTAGAAACTTTAACTCTAGTTCTTCATAGCTTGCAAACATTTCTTTTTGGAGTGTTAAAATTCCATTAGCAATATATATTTTTGTGCATAATTTTCCAGATCAAAGAACTGTGAGAAATAAAACCAGAACTGTTATCACACGGCATCATACCGACATCTGCGTATGTCATCAGCAAGGCTGGATACATTGGATCTGCCTCACAGAGCTGTGCATCTTGAGTGAACAGAGCACTGCGTAAGAGCAGTGACTTATCTTTCTCTGCACTCACTTACGTTAGAGGGAGCTGGCAAACTTCACCAAGGGGGCTTTCCACATGTATTTGAATAGTAGCAGAGTGGTGCTGTCATGAAAATAGCTAAGTGTTTCGTAAATGTGAATGAGTTTATCTTTTGAAACTAGGCAGTATGAATCACTCCATTCTGTAGCCCAGGAACTGAAATGCAGAGAGATGACTTTTAAACTCCCCAAATTACTGCAAGTGCCCTTCAAGTTTGCATGTCCAGTCCTAATTTTTCCAGAGTACTAAACTTCTTTTATTTTTTTTTTCTATTCTTTCTAGATACGAAGGACACTCTCACTGAAATCAGTTAAGATTGTGAGCTTTCAGCACATCCACTTAGTCTGGTCTCAGAGATCTCCCTTCGGGCACTTGGAAATTTGAGGAGTACATCATCAGACACCGCTTATGCCACAGATATCACATACAAACTCCATGGCCAAGGAGGGAAAGAAACCAATACTCTGATGTGAGATTTGGCTACTTTGGTCATGAGGCTGTATCTTTTTTTCTACAAATCTTTGCCCTAGCCATATATATTTGTTCCACCTGCCACACCAGCCAGTGACAATAGGAATCTATCTATCTCGAACACTCTGAGAATAATTTGAAATTCGTGGTTCGGGGGCAATTCTGCACTTCTGAACACTAGTGTTCACTGAACACTAGCTGGAGGAAAGATGCGCCTGCAGCGGCACCCACTGTATACTGTAGCTTCCTTTTACAAGACTGATGCTCACTTGGATAGTATTCAATAGTGAAAGCTGATAGAAGTTGCCAGACAGTGCTATAACACTATTTACCACAGAGAGTCTGTAAAAGGAAACACTTTATAGTTTTGAAGATCCTCAAAGACGATGGCAGCTGTGAATCTCTACTCAGCAGCAGCTAGCACTTGGCCATGTTACAGTCTTCATGGTCAAGTGAGAGTCTTCTCAGGCCTAGTGAGAGTACTCTGGCTCCTGACATCTCCCAAAGGACTCTCAGATGACTTCCGTTATCAGACGTATTCTCCTTGCTAGCAGTAGCAGGCTGTCCTGAAGAAGCTGGTATTTCTTCTGTCAGTCTCTCCGTCCCACCTCAGCCCTGCCCCAGCATTTAAACCAGATATGTCTTCCGCATTTTCAAATATCTCACATTCTACTTTTGACAAAAGCTTAAGTTCATTAGAGGACGAAATACCAGTTTGGTGTGGATAGGATCTTTTACTTTAAAAATATAATAATATATAACTTTTAAGTTCTGAATTTGAAAGGATGTAAGATTGATCTTCACAATATTTTAAAAAGAACAGTGACAAATCAAGGTTGAAAGTTCAGTTTAAGTATTAATTATGTATTTTAAATAAATCATAATAAAGCTGAAAGACTTTCTTAAGGGACACATTTGAGGCAGAATTCTCACTCCTTTTAAACACTGATGGAGCTCAAAGGACATATTGGAAAAAGGACAGAACAAAAGAAAAAGTCAGAAATTTAACATTGAAGATCTTCTGAGATCTTCCAGCAAAAAAACCCTCAAGTAAAATAGTCACCAAAGAGAGAGAGAAATACTATCTTCCTGTGCATAAGATTGAATTAATAGAATAAAATAAAATAATTCATTGAAAGAAGTTAATAAAAATAAAATTAATGATACCAACTACAATTGAATTTAATCACACCATCTAACAATGAAGCCATGAAAAAATTGGTTGACTCAGCTTAATTAGACTCATTTCCTCAACCAGGCAACATTCATCATAGCTCTTCCCGTTCATGACTGCACACAACCGCAGCAACCGAACAGAGAAAAGAAAGGCGGCCAAAATAAGCAACCATCTCACCCAGCCCTGCTTTTTAATCACCCAGTGTCTGAATACATTGGCCAAAATGCTACCAAAGAACTGCATTTTTATTTTCATTTTTTATGAAAAGAGACTGATAGGCCGTTCAAACATTAATGTTTTGGCCTGGTATGTGAAGGGTTAGGTACTCCAGGAGGTAAGACAGCCTGCATAAACAGGGAAGCAGTGGGATTAAATACGAACTTCACTGGAGCTTTAACCTTCTTGAGCATTTACTGATTTCCTTGTCTCAAGAGAGCTGCCTGAATTCCTTATTTCACCTAGATAGTTTCATTGTCGTCTTCAGTTTCACAGAACCTAGGTAAGACCATTGTCCTTTACTGGTGAACTGTTTTAGGAAACTCTTTATTTCTTAGGAGTAACAGTCAGGACCATTCTTGCAATTATTTTGCCCAGCTAAATTTCTTTAGCTCGTTTCTATTGTCTAGGGCAGAACTGTCTCTGTCTAAATGAATACTGATTTGGGGAATAGACATTTTGCTCCCCTTACGAGAAAGAGGTATTCTCAAAAGTGCAACTTGATTGTGGAATTTTTCATAGCCATGGGGAACACCATTGTTTGTGTTGTATCCTGTAAAATTTTTTACTTTTTTTTTTTTCACTTTTCCTGTCTGGAGTCCCTAGCACCTTCCACCTTGTGCTTCTGTGCAGGGAGATCTGTGACTGTAGACTTTGGAGGCCTGTTCAACAGAGCAGCCCTCTAGAAGAGCTGGCAGAGATCTTTGGCTGTGTCACCACCAGAGTTTCTCAAAGCCGAGATGTTTATAAAATGTTTCTGTTTTAACAGAGTGTAAGATTTCCTTGTAGCTCTGGAGGGTTTCCAGTTTCCTTTGATATGGATGACATTTTTCTGAATCAAAACTCTTGGCTCTTTCGCAAGAAGTCTTACTTACTAGCCTGAATTAAATTCACATCTTTGAACTGAAAATACTCTTTCTCAAGTTATCTCAGTCTGTCCCCCTCAACTTTCTCTAATAGGAGGCAGTGGGGTCTATCCTTACCATTGTTACAACAACTGCACAAAGGTCTGGGAAATGCTGTATGAAAACTACATGGAAGCTTGTGTTAAAATGACCGGGCTGATGAAAGAGCAGGGTCATCCTCTTCTCTCCCCTGCCGTCCCCAACCTCATTACCATTAGGACTCTTGGTTTCGGCTGAGATGCAAAGGAGCCTTTTAGAGGATTTTCCCCTTTTCCTCATGCCCTCTGCCTACTTCCTTCTGCAGCACTCTTCCATTACAAATAATAAATTTTTTTTCTTTTAATTAAGAAGTACTGAACAAGGACAGCTCCAGTTCTTGCCAGGCATCAGTCTGATGATTTGTACTGGCAATTTATCATCTGAGACTCTTTCCAGCAGGGACAGGAGTCCCTGAAACTGACCTCTGCACAGCAGGCTGATTTTAATTGTATTATTTTTCCAGTAAAGGTTTGCTTTTTAAGAGAAGAAAGGGTTGGACATATCTCAAGCCCTCAGGGATCATTTTTACAACCTTAGCTATTTCCTAATACTGTCTAGCAAACAGCATTTATCATTCTTTGTATTCTGCATATTTTAACTAATATGAGTACCTGACTACAAAATCATTTAGTCACATTTTAGCATCATGAGTGCTAATATCACTCTTAATTAAGAACATAATATCTGAAGTATTTTCACACTAACACCTTAGGAAGTCGCAATGAAAAATTTTGTTTAACGTACAAGGTTTGAATGCATCTGTTTTCTAAATCTTCTAGGTCTGAAAAACCGGCCTAGGAGACTCAGATGAAAATATTTTTTCTAATAATTTCTGTGATGTCTTTCTCACATAGAAATAGCTACCATCCTGATGTTCGCTCATTTTTGTCCCATGTCCTCGGTAGGACCAGAGAACTTTGGAGAAAGAAAATAACTAGAAGGAACAAAAATTGATCACATTTTTTCAAATGCATTAAAGCACTTGCTTGGCGTTCAGCACACCAAGTGGGTGGCAACACAAGTATGTTCTTGTTTATACAAGTAAATAAGAGGTGGTGCGCTCATCTTAGTATAGTAAGTCACAGGTGGTGAAAATACGCCAGAGAACTGAACCAGGAATATGGTACAGCCTTCCACAGACGCATTATAAGGTACATAAACTGCACTTACATTTTTGTTTTCCAATGCCAAATAAAAAACTGGGATATGGGGGAAATCTCAGAAAAAGGGGAATGGTAAAATATATGAGCAAAAGCCTGAAATATCATTGTGGTCCCCTGAAGAGGTCTAGCCTGGGTCCTCAAAACCTTCCTTATCCCTGACCAAGCAAGTTGCCGCCTCACTATATTTTTCCAAGGAGGGATCATTTATGTTTATAAGGAGAAGATTATATTGTCTCGTGGGAAAATGCAATCTCAAGTCATTTTTAGGAAATAAAGGTTGACATGAAGAAATACTTTTTTCTATGATTTTTCTCAGTCAAAGGAAACCATGTTATGTCAAATTTTGAAATTAATGTGGTTTTTATATTACTTGTAACATAACTTAAAAACTCATATACAGACTGCTATCACGTGTAGCATTAGAATGTTCCCAGAATTAACCCCAGAGAAGAAATTAGATAATAATAAATAATTTCACCTGTAAGCCCTGTTGAAGATTAAAAGCATACAATTTCTTTATCACTACCTTCCTGTCACTGGCACGCACACAAGTGCTTATAACTGCTAAGGACCATAGCTTGATGCCAGCTGCATCAGCTTGCCTGTAGTAAGCCCTCATGTCACACAATCTTGGGTGTCTGCCATATAGATACTAACATCTGAAATAGTCACCTGAAAATCCTGTTACTTTCACTCACGTGATTTTTTTATTCACTGATTAAAAAGGGTTTTTACCACTTGACTCCGCTTGATTGTAAATATTATGTGCTAGATTTTGTAATTTCTCAGAGCACTTATCCCATTTAAAGCAATGCCTGTTTCAGTACGGTAAGCTTTTAAGTTTGTGCAATTATTCAGTGATTAATTATTATGAGAAAAGTATGTACTCTTATTATGTTTAGAAAAATATTAACATACTGATATAAAATGGAACCACAATTTACATCTATGTACAGCATCTGTGTGCTGCAACAAGTATCTATCTGCAAAAAAGCACATTTTGCATATACAACTATGGGATACTGGCATATGAACAGCAAGTGTCCCATTATGCTACTGTCATTCTGTATGTTTTCCCTCCCTGTTAAAGCAATCTGGAAGTATATTTACTTAGCTCTAGGCTGTGACTGTCCCCTTTATCACAGAGGAGATCATACTACTGTCGGTCCTCTGCCCCTCAGCAACATCACATTTTTGTGCAAAACATACTGACATGACGTCCCTGTTCCCTCTAGGTGTACATGACACAAATCCAGATGATCAATTCATTGTTTTCTCTCTAGTCCAAGAAAATAAATACATTCTCTCACCCAAGAGACCACAGTTGCGTGTTTTTCATTCTCGTAATTCAAAAATTCCCTATGTTGTTCAGCCAAAGAATAAACAACTCTGTGTGAGCTTAAAATGCTCCAACTAGCTAATTTAAGAACATCAGGTGTTCTATGGCATTTTGCAGTTGTCATTAGAGAGCAGCCATTGACAACTGCAAATTTTTATTTGAAGATTTTAAGAACAACGACATTCAAAAATATGGCTTAGACACTTTGAAGAGAAGTAGCAAAGGAGGGGAGGGCAATCATACATTTGCTTTAATCAAAAATAAACTCTAAATAGCCATAAACTGTAACAAACTGAAAGTAATTTTAGGTGATTTTTGGTATGCATAAAACTGTCCTGAAAATAAAATCCTGTATTCAACAGAAAAAAAAAAAAAAATAAATTTGAGAAGATGTGTTTTTAGAAATCTAAGGTTTTAAAATACTAGTCTTCTCGTGAAAGACATTTTCACTGAAAGTTTTTCTCTCCTAAAGAAAAATGCTTTGTCTTGAAATTGTTGAGCAATTTTAATCATGTTTGGTGTTCTTATGGTTGTTTTCTTCCAGCCATTCAGTGAAAATATTAACATCATCACAAATAAAAATTTACATGGAGATTTTCTGAGTCACTTCCCACCTGTTTTTCGTATCTATTATAACTGTGATCTCAACATTAAAATAATCAGTTTATTATAAATAATATTTATGTAAGTTTTTTTTGCACTGCTGGTGCTTAAATCTTTATTCTGTTGATGAATAGTATCCATTACTATCTCTGTGAGTCTTGAAATGAAAAGATTTTGAATAGCCAAACAGGTGGTGAAATACTGTAACTCCTTTATTCTATTTGAATTTATTTAAATATCCCAAGCCATGTTTTATTTTCTGTATAAGAAATTGGCGTGATTCATTTCTTATAACTTCAAGAAAATATAATCTCACAACACAGCATTTCTATTTATAATGTGCAGGGTGCACATACCAAAGCTGCTAGAGACAGTAAAATTGATGTAGGAGAGGAATAAAATGAAAAAAACTTTACTATTTGTCTTGCTTCTGAGACGACTTGCAGAATTTTGCGTTTTGAAGAATTCTGCATATATAATTCAGAAATCTTGCACTGCAAGTCTGGATTGTTTGGAATGGTTGGAAAGCACATTCGCCCGTGTAATCCTATTCCATCACCCCTGTGTCTAGGCTTGGTAATCTTGGCCATTTTCTCTGCATGGAAGCCTACTGTAAAGGAAAAAGGGGGACACAGCTTCCCTGAGTCCAGTTTTGCTGTGCCACAGGCAGTAAGATTTTTCTCAGCTTGACTGAAAAAGTATTCCTTATTTTCCAAAGAGAGCCAAAATGTAGGATTTTTGTTTTGAAATATCTTCCAGACTAAAGAAAGAAGGGAAGTTCACCATGAACGACTGCATGGAAATAAACCTATCTGCTACAGAGAGTTTAGCAATCCCTTCTGAGGTTTGAATCAGTGGTAAGCAGTATCAAACTGGATGCTTTAATATCAAACTGTGACATCAGGAAAAGGAAGGATATAGAATCGGTGATGTGCCAAATTAAATGTGACCTCTCATCTCATAATCAACTCAGATTATTTAATTAATGTTGAGAATATTGAAAAATGCTTAATAAACCTAGGCTGCAAGTAAGGAAGGACATTTTTAACATCAGTAAGTATAACCCTTCTGCAAAAACAGGAACAGAGCAGTGCTGTGCATCAGCCCCCAGCTGGAGAGCACCTCTGCTCCTGAAACCATGGTGAGATCTCTAACCAGGCACCTAAGGGAGAGCAGGATGACTTTGAAGCACAGAAACACTGTGAAAACCATATTGATCTGGTGTGCAAGCCATAAGCATATAAGGCAGTGTTTACACTTAACTGAAACTAGGTAGAGGTATCAAGGCTGAAGTCCAATTATTTGCCTCAGTGGATAAGATAGATGACAGATAAGCAACACAAACTGGAACACTGAAGGGGAGTTTGGGGCATCATTTTGGGACAAGCTAAATAGGCCTCCACTCAGGACCTCAATGGTCAATAAATGTCTTCCCTGGGTGATGTCACTTACATCTTAACGAGCCTTCAAAAATTTTTTTAACACTCGAGTCTTTCAGTTAACTTACCTTTTACTGCAAGATCTTTATCAAAGACGTCGTTGAATGTAACTTCTTTTAGGACAGGAGTTTCTGTATGGCAGAAGATGCAGTTGACAATAGTCTCTACATTAGAGGTCCAGTTCTCAAACACTTTTTGAGTATTTCATTTATATGTGAGCAAGCACAGTGTGCTAAGTTCCCATTTGTGTAAATGATGGAGGAAATTCTTAGTTAAGAACATTTCATACTAACCTCTCCTAGGTACAAACAATCAGAGAGGTTTCAAAGCAATCAAAAATCAGTCTCAATAGTTTTACAATGTATCCAGAGACCTTTTCAGTCACTGCTTTTAACACTGGTTCCCCTGTGCTCTCTGCCTCTCTCTCTCTTTTCAATAAACATTTTGGTTGTCAAAATTGGCTTGGCCTCAAAAAATCCAAGTTTGCCCTGAGGACCAAGGAGAATTTTTCTGCAGAGTATAAAGCACGTTGCCTGAACTGTTTCAGAGCTACAGATCATTAAAAATAAATTACTCAGTTTGAATATTTTAAAAGCTATTGCTATAAAGATTAGAGGCAGCTATCACACTTGTTTTTAACTTGGGAAATCACCATTAAAAAGAAGAAATGGAAATAACTTGAAGCAAATGAGGACTTGTTTATAGTGCATGGAAGATTGGTAGGATGCATCTAACTTACACGGGTCATTTGTATAACAGGTTAATAAACATTTTGTATGCTTTTTTTACTTGCCTATTTGTTTGTTTTGACAGAGATAAATGGAAAACAACACGAGCTAATTTTTGGTGTACTTCAACAAAAATCCATTTGCCCTCGCAAAGTCAGTTGATGAGGAAGACTGGGAGGAAAGCATTCTCACTTCGGAAGTAGGTACCTTGGTCACAGCTTTATTCCGCACAGTCTCACAATTAACTTGTGAAAATAACCGAAATGTTAGCACAGTTCATAAACCTTCCCACAGTCGTTTACTTGCCCACGCCTGCCAACCTGGATGAGCACCCAAGAAGCTAACGGCATCTGTCTCTAAAGAATTTTGGAGAACTGAACTGCCTCAGCCCTTCTTGGGACAGCTTTGACTAGCGAGCATCATCTGCTTGGAAAAGCTTGGAAAAATCACCAAAAAAAAGGCATCAGTGACTCCTTCATCTTTCTCTCAATTAAGGCATGGGTAAGAGCAGGTCAGGAATCTGCAGGAGGCTCTGGTCCTCCCAGCTCAGGCATCACAGTCTCCCACAACCTGACCCTACAGCCCAATCTGGCTGTTAGATACACATTACCTGCCCAGCAGACCTACTGCTTTTGAGTGGGTTTACTGCCTAGGCTGCCTTGACATGGAAAGCAAGATCCATATGTGCTGAAGGTGAGGCAGGGAGGAAAATTTTTGCTTGGTTTGCAAATGGATTGTTTTCCAAGGAAGCAAAGAGGGACAAATAAGGGGGTAAAATTCATTTCCACTTTTCTGCTTACCCTTGGATGAAAATTAAAGTGCAGATAGTTTATTTTGTTTCTTTACACATTTGAAGATAATAAAGAAGCAGCAAATAGTTGGCTTCATGACAGACTTCTGACTCTCTAGCCCTTTTTCCCACAGTTTCACAAGAGCTAACTGCCTGTGAAGAGCCTGTGGTGAGAACCCTCCAGCCTCTTGTCTTTAAAAAACACCATTGGCATAGGCTCCCAAAAATAAAAATACTCATTTCCCAGTTTAATTCCACTGTAGTGGCTCTACTACCCTTCTTCAAAGAGTACTCTGGCAATGTCTAAAACAGACTTTTGCTGACTACTTTTCTTATGTAAACCTTCTTTCTCAATGAGCAGAGAAACAAAAAGGGAAGATCTGAAGACTTTGCTATTTTTTTAAGGGCACAAAGTGATACTCGTTGTCGTTGTCCATGTAGAATCAGAAGTCACACCAATGCTTTCCATGAATGCCACAAAGTCTTGAGTTCACATTCTCCTGAGTAGGAGAGAGATATTTATATTTGGACATTTATATCTATTACCTTAACCAGTTGACTTGGCTGTTAGGGGGAGGATCTTCAATTTTAAGCTTGTGCTTTAATGTGAATGAAGAACTACATCCCATTATTTCAGAAATAGCTAGACTGACAGGAAAAATTTCTTCACTATCTATGCAAGGAAGTGTTTTCTGGTAACTGGGGGGTTTAAGACTCTAAACAGCAACATCTGTTGACATCTGGGAGATGCACACAATTGCCCAGTTCTACCTTGCCCTCTCCCTATCTGCACAGCAAAAACACATCAGATATTCAACTTCCTGAAGCTCTGGTTGAGGCATCTCTAACAAATAAAAAGTAGGCACCAGAGCTCCCAGGCTCCCTTATAGCCTGGAGTTATCGATCAGAGAAAGCCCTTCTAAGCTCAAGCCAAATTAACTTGTATCTATTGGTTTTTTTATTAGTCTCTGTCCTCTGCCCTCCTTTACCTGCTCCTCTTTGTCTAAACAACATGCAAGCAGTAAGAAAAAGGTAACTTTAGCATCTTTTTTTTCTAATATGATATAGTTTCCGTGTGTGTTTTCTTTTTCAGAATGAAAGGCTTGACAATGCAAGTGACCAGCATCTGAATGTGGGGTTTTTCCTCAAAATTCGATAAGCACGTGGAAGGCATTCACTGTGATGGGATTGAATTAATTCTTGGCCTGTGGTTATTCTACTTTTGTAAAATGAACATATATAAAAGTGACCATTTAGTGTAGGTGAATCAACTTATGTATGAGAATTGTATTTGATTCTCATAAAAGTAGATGAATTTTTTAAAGACTAGTTTAAATAGAGCTCTGTGTTAATAGCTAAGCAATATATATTACAAAACTGAAAAAAGGCCTTTTTAGAAGAAAAATAAGATAGTTCATATGAAATGCTAAGTGAAATTACTAATTGCAGTGCTAAGCATTCAGTAAGTACACCATCTACCAAGGGCCAATGGACCTTCACATTCATGCAGTTTTCTATGCTCATGGGTGCTTTGGTCCTCTCTTGGGTACTCACAGAAGGGAAGTATAAATGAGCTGAGATGTATTCTCCAGCCCAAATAACTTAATGAAAAGCTCAGGGCAGAAAAGAAGGCTTCCACAGAGAGGTAATGTGGTGATTTGGAGAAGAACACGTGGACTTGGTGAGAAAAAGGAGAAACTGCCAGCAGGTGAAAGGATATCAGCGTTGGAGAAGCTTACTCTGCAGGGTAAAACAAAGCAAGGAGTGACACAAAGGCTAAGGAGGTCATGAGGGGCAGTAAGAGGTGAAGTACAAAACCACGCACATACAGAGATGTAGGGGAACGGTATTATAAAGTCCAGCAGCTTGAGTTTGATAGTTTCCTTGAGGCCAGAAGCCAAAGGAGAAATTCAAGCATGGTTGTACAACTGTTGCAATACAGCAACCGTATTTGTGGGGTAAAATGTACAGTGTACAAAAAACAGCACAAAACCTGTTAATGGACAAAATATTTTGGCAGGTTTACGCTTTTTTCTAGCTGTATACAGCCAGCTTACTTTATGAAAGAGAAACTGCAGTTTGCACTACAGCTCCAGGACAGTGATTAGTAGAAAATTGTTATTTCACATGGCACTTGTTATTAGTGATTATAGTATTTGTTTAATGACTAGTCTTCTATTTTTTCCCATGTTCCTATGACAGCAATTATCACATTGTTTAAGGTATTGTGATTGGGGATGGTAATTTTAAAGGGTGTAATTTACTTCTGATTACTATATTGTGTTACATGAATGATTACACTTCATCATGGTGTACAGTACCATGGCAAGAGAAAGCAGCTACTGCCTTGCTTGAGGCTTGGTGGAGAGGACGGAAATTAAATGTAACATGAAGAAAATCTTCCATTTAAACACAATCGCTTGCTTGGAATACAGCACTCTCAGATGGTCACTGTGTACTGAAGATAGAGACAACCGAAGAGAGTGTGGAATTATGTGTCTTCATAAAGATTGCTTTTTTAAATCCTCAGAAGGGATTTAAAACCTGAAAAAAAGGTCTGTTGCTAAAGTTGCCTGTGGTATGGAAGTAACTAGGGTAATATTTGTTTATTTACATAAAGTAACACAGGCAATGCTGCATGACTACTGTGTACCATTACAGTGTTATGTGAGGCACCTGAGTTACTCTTACATGTGGACTTTTTTCTACTTCCTATTATAAAGTATATAACATCCTAGGGCTAACAAGAACTATATTGCATTATACCCTCCGATATTATATAGACTATATTACAGATAGCTACACTATATACACCATTATCCTAAAACATGAAGTACAAAAGCTGAGAGGTTTCTGAAACAGCTATTTTGCTTGCACAACCCAGTATTTTTAGCAAAATTATTTCAAATTTATGCCAGTCATCTATGCAGATTTTTTTCTAATGATATTTACTCCAGCAGAGAATGAGGAAGAAAGAGCGAGCTTGGATTCCTGTCACTTTTCTCTCTTCCAGCTGTATACTGAAACAGTAAAAAATAATTCAGAGTATTGTAATTATTCTGTGGCCTTGGGGAACACCATATTGACCTTTCCATTCAAGTAATGGAAAAGTTACTTCAGTAATGACGCACTTCCGTTTTTAATGGTACTGGAACAGTCTGCAATTAAAATGTCACCTAGTCTTCACACTCCAGTGTGGCACCTAATATCTTAGGCCATTATGTATGTATAACTTTCAGCAAAATACTTTGGCACTATACCAAGGTGAAATAAATACTTTGGAACTTTGCGCTTTCCAAAAAATTTTTTTGAAAGCATCCTTTTCACCAAGCCTAACCCTTCAGGCTGGTAATGCTGACGAGCTATTGGCTAAGACTGTATAAGATGAGAGACCAAATTCCAGTGAAGGTCACAAAGCTGCTAAATCATTTGAAACATTCAGAGGTAATGAGGTAATACACTGAAGAGTAAAATAATAAATAGGGCTAAAAAATTTTATATTCTACTGTCAGTTTTTAAACTCTCACAGCTGTTTAACATGCAGCTGTGTATGCGGTTGCCTGCTACCTCTACATATGAAATCTCATTATGTCTCCCCAAAAGGCCCTTCAGCAGGCAAACTACCGGCATGCATGTAAAGACAGCAAGAAGCACAAGGGCATCACTTGAGGGTATTTAAAAACACAAGTATCGCAAATACATTACTTGCTGCTCAGTGATAAAGCTAGAATTAAGCAAAATTCCTGTGAGTGGGAACAAAGGAACTGCCTATTTTTTGCTATTTCAAGTTGAAGATGGAAATAAAATGAGATGCCTAAGTGATGGATCCCCAAAACAACCACAACACACAATAACAGCAGGGTAACCTGGCAATGAGAAAAGAATCGGTCTTGCTGAATTCTTAGAATTTTTCCACTTCAAGTTGCCCACCATTCAGTTCAGGCAATTAGCAGTGGAGAAAGATGATGGAGGAAGACAAAGTTTCAGAGAAAAGAGGTAGTAAAATATGACTAAGTATCTTGAAAAGCATTGGCAATGACTTTGCTGAAGGAAAAGGATGAAACATAAATCCAAAATTAACTATTTGTTTCGTGAGGTACTGCCAAATCATGTCGAGATACAAGCAAAGCAGTTACTGCCAAATGACTCTGGAGAACTCTCCTTTCCTAATATAATTGTGGGATGGGTTATTTATTCCCATCTCAGCAAAGGCCATTGAGTACAGTTATGGTGTGTATTCCTTGAGGGTATTTTTTTAGTACTGGAACTTTCTAACAAAAGGATCTGGAAGACCTTGATCACTGCAGCACTATCACTTTTAAAACATGGCCAAATGGGTCTCTAACCAGTACCAAACTATGTCCTTTGTTTTAGCATTTTATTTGCTTGATATTTTTCATGGAAAATTAAGGTTACTGAAGTAGATTTTTCTCTTTTCTTCTTTTATAGAAAAACATCTGTTTCTTAACAATTAAAGTTCAACAACTGGAAATAGCTGGGCGCCTTGGATGGCATTTGTTTCAAGAATAAGGCACACAAATTCATGCTCATGTTCAAGCTCTCATTACAATTGATAGATATCTAGGGCTCAGTTCAGATGCCCAAATAGTGACCTGTAGTGCTCTTTGAGTTACGTTGGGATATCCAAAACACCTTCTCAAGGGTTGCAGATACGAATATAGTCAATGGAGTCTAGCAATTTGACTTTCTCTAAGGGATACATCTAGGACTGAGGTTAGTTATTTAAACAAAGACACAAAGTGCCATTTAAGAAGGTATAGGTTACCCCTCCTGTCCTTCAGTCACCTGTGCAGGGGGTCTGGTCTTGCATAGGTCCCACCTCATACCTGACTATGTGAATGTCTCAGAAACTCTAGGATAATTCAAAAGACACAAAGCACCCCTGTAAGGGCAATTGTTTTGATTGCACGATCTCCATAGACTATAGTGGGAGCTTAGCTATATTGCAATATGTAAAGGCCCCTGATATGTAGAGACATTTTAGGGGTCATAGTCACAAATGGATTCCCCATCTTTTGTAGCTGTGTCTGGAAAAATCCTTAACTCACAAAAATCCAAAATGCAGGTTCCTGAAGCATACTACTGTCGGTGTGATCACACTTCGCTCCAATTCGATTTCCTCTTGCTTTGTTGTCTTGAAGACAAGTGAGTTGGTAAATGGCGTTCTCAGGACTACTTTCTGGTTAAATTCAAAATCATTCCTTTCTTTGTTACCGACTTATCTGAACCAGAGGTATAAATAAATGACAGTACTATTTGCCTGGTTTCCCTCAAATTTGGCCTTCAGATGATTTCTGGACTAGCTTTAACTGAAGTTATGTGTTAGCGGTTGTTTTAATAAATCAGAAAAGGTTAGAGTCATAGGGTTGGTACTGTTCTGCAGTAAGAAAAGCTCTCCTTAGAAGAGCTATCAGTGTCCGAGCAATAGCCATTTGTGTCCAAGCAACAGCCTCACTCACTCTGTTCTTTGACCTCTTCCTCTTAAGTAATGGGAATTGTTCAAACAGTGACAAATAGGAACATTGTAAATCCCCTGAAAAAAGTTGAAATTGGTGGGGATGGAGCTCATGGTGTGAAGGTCACAGAGCATATGAGACTAAACATACCTCAGGCAATCATGCTGGCTCTCACAGCACTAACTTCAACCATGGCATTAACAACACAGCTACACAAAAAAATCTTATATCCAGCAATAAAGGATATCACAAATGCCTGAGGACAGGTTCTGGGAGCTTATTGGTAATCTTGTAGTGCAGATTGTGAAGTACTACTCAGAACCACTACCTGTGCACAAAGGCAGAGCTAAGGAGATCTATCAGCCTCTCGTCTAAGATGGTTGTGAGGAGAGGCTTCAGTAAAGTACCCTGAGAGCTATTAATTCTTATCCAGTGCTTGCTACCGCAGCTTTTTACAGTGAAGATCTACCTGACCTGCTGTCTCAGTGCTGACTGCTATTCAGCTGAAATGTCAAGCCTTCAAGCACATTACAGGGGTTTTGTTTTGTGGAGTTCTCCGTCTTCCTGGCTAAAATTTGTCGTTTGAATAACAGTGAGACAAATAAGGTTTCAGAAATATGAATGATGCTGTATCAATGCCCAATGTGCAGATGTCTTGTCTGTCACTAATTCTAGCTCTGATGTTTCTGCTACTTCTTCAAGCTAGTTGGGATACATCTAGGAGCGGTGGGAGGTACCTGATTCTAGCCCTAAAGGGCTGTCATTATCAGTGGCAGACGAAGAGGTGAATGTTTGATCTTCATTCAGAACACCAAGTTGTTTAATGCAGGTTTGGGAAATTTGAATTGAATCTAGATTTACTAAGCAGGATGATAGGATACAAGCAGTCCTAAAGGATTCAGCAATAGATGGCCTGCTACAAGTTGAGTCTTTTTCAAGACTTCCCATAAGTTGCAATTTTATTCACTTGACAGCCAGGGGCATTTTCTTTTACTTGATCTCATCAACATTAGCCGCAGTTGTTAGAAGATAGTACCATTTAATTTGGCATTGACAAGGCACACATCATTAAGATAGTTCTATTTATGGAAACTTGGGATGGCTTATCATAGCACCATAGAGTATATATTTTCATGTACAGAGGACATGAAAATTCTTGTCTCTATCATCATGCTATTTTTTTAGAATTGTAATAATTTACTGCAATCTGACTACCAAGACTGTCCTTGCAATTTGCCAGTGTGTCATTCTCCTTACGGGCTGCTACAGAAAATCAAATACATGTATGTACTTTTTTTGATGAGAAATTTTTTTGAATTTTAAAAAATATCTGTCCATGATTACCGCTTCTGTGTTTCTGGAGTCACTAGACGACCTTACAAAGGTTTTGTTTATTATGTTTAGGTATTTAACCAGAGGATGTATCTTTTCCAACAAATTATTTTCTTTCTTCAATGACAAAGCTCTTAAAAGCCTTTGTTTTCATTGCAGTAAATCCGGAAGCCTCCTTTCCATTATACAGTATATCCTACCTATGAGATGAGAATTGCACAAGAAATCTTTCAAACGAATTAGAGGCAAAGGAAAGGAAGAAGCGATTTCTCACAAAGGTAATATGTCAGTTGAAACTAGAAAGGAGTCACAAGAGGGAAGTATTTGTAGTAATCTGTAAACTTGCTGCAAAATGTCTTTACTTTCTCCTCCAGAATACCTCAAGTAAAAGTAAATGATCATTTTAGCTAATGGTGCCAAATCGTCCTTCAAATTTTGTAACTGTAACAGTGCTCTTCTGACATATAAAATAAGTCAGGCTTGTAGCGAGAATTTGTGGGGAAGTATCTTTTATAACAACGGAACAATTTGGGAAGGTGGAAAAGGTTTTCAGCACTCGGAAAGCAGATGAGGAGGATGATAGATTTTACCTACCCTAACAGAAACTTGATTCTCCTTCTATAGCGTGTTTTTTTCCTGATTTTTCCCTTTGGATTTTTCTGCTCAGCTTTAGCACCATAGACAATTAAAACCAGAAATCAAGTGAGACATCAGGAAAAGGTGTTCTGGTTCTTATTTTTTAATGGTTGGAGCTGGTTCAAGGAAGTATGTTGCAATAGCAAAATACAAAAAAAGTCTCTTTGAGTTAATGTACATTTAATTAGTACACAGTGACACAAAGGGAAAAGAGGAAAGCTATAAATAAGCAAAGGTTCTGAAATGCCACATACTGTTAAGAGACTAAACGAGATATGTGAAGGAATAAAGGTCTCTCTAAGCCATGTTACTAAGAATTGTTTCCTGTGATTTACATTCAGTAATAATTTAGTAAAAATCAGGTAAACACTATATTGGTCAACTATAATTCTTCAGCTGGCAGCATTGGATTTGGTGGAAATCAACATGAACGAGTCCAAAACCCAGGAGGCTCTCTTCATGGTCCCTGCTGACTCAGAAACACCTCAGGTAGGAAAAACAAGCATAACATTAGGGAGACTTTCTAGGGAAAATACTTATACGGTGTTGTCATGGCTTATTGTTAGGAGGCAAAACAGTACACAGAAAGGCTGATATCATTTATGAACATTTACTTGACAGGTTTTCAAGGTCAGATCCAAGATCACTTGTGATCACTCATGCTTGCATAGATAGCTCTCCACGTCCAATTCTGCAAGCTGAGACTTCCATGACTGTCATCACGCATTGCACTGCACACAAGCGTTGCTCCTTTTACTAGTTGTCCTGGTTTGGGCCAGGGCAGAACCAATTTTCTTTTAGTAACTTTGCTTTTTAGTTAAGTCTCTTCTGAGAAGCTGCGCTCTCTGACATTAACTGCATGTTTTTCCAGGCAGTAGCTGCTTCTAGCAGTGACAAGGCTTGATGTTTACAGTTAGTGCTGGAACATCAGTAGGAATGGTATGCAGAAAGGCCCTTGCTTACAGTTATCCCTATGGAGACCAAGGTCAATGCTTGCTTCTGCTAACTTTCTCATGCACTGGAACTGAAAGAGCAGAGAAGTGGTCACACCTGCGACCCTGTGGTGGGAAGGAGCGGGTCGGGCAGGTGACCCAAACCTGACCAAAGGGAGTATTCCATCCCATATGTGTCATACTCCTTATAAAGCTGAGGGGTTACGAGGGACACTCTCTTCTTCTGTGGCTGGCGTCTGAGAAGGACTCTGGCCGATTCTTCTGCCTTCGATCCTGATCCGTGCATTCCTGAATCCAGCCCCTGCCTGCTGCTGAGTACAGCCTGGGACTTTCCCAGGGCGTGCCCCGCAGCATCCATGTGACATATTCATCATCAGGGTGGGGGGGAGCTCGATATTGGCTTTGTACATATTTGTATGTATTTCATTGTTATTTTTCCTATTATTATAATACAAGACTATTGTAGTTAGATTAAAGCTGTTTTAACTTTTCCAACCCGTAAGTCTCTTTGCCTTTTCTCTTCCCCCTGCCCCTTGGGGAGGGAGAGGGTTAACAAAGAGCGGCTGTCATTTGTTTAATAGCCAGCCCAGCTTTAAACCATGACAGATTTATTGGCGCCCAATGTGGGGCAGGCTTGAACCAGGGCTCTGACAGGTTGCCTGAATTTTTTGAGTTCTGGCACCTGCGGGATGAGACCCATATAAATCACTTGAGATTCTCAGTTTCAGAATCTTGAGGTGTTGGAAATTAAAACAGTTTACATCATGTTGTTCTTGAGTGCAATCTTATATTGTGTTTTTTTAAAGCCTGATTTAAAATTAAGTGCCACAATGCTACTGAACCTGCAGTATGTGCTATATGCGTGGTGTTACTTTTTCTTCGGTGTTAGTGCTGTTTTGTGGACTACTGATTTTAAGCGCTGGGTGAGAGTTGTTGTTGTGATATGGTGTTTAATACTGATTTATGTCATGATAAATTGGGCAGTGATTTTACCGGAGCACTTTGGGCATTATCTAGCAGACTTTGTTCCTAATTACTCCTTTGATTTTACTACAGGTAATTGTACTTCTCCTTTTCATGACACACTGACTCCACCAGAGTTTGGGAATGTCGGATATGGTTATGGTTATCGAAATAGTGTGTTGTTAATATTGATTTTCCTGAATGTGTTTCAGGCAGGGTGTCACATTAAACACTGGTGTATGCGTAGTTGTGATACAGCCACCGCAACCCCCACAGCAAGCACTAGCACTGCCCTTACTCCGAAGAGCACTGCTGCTACTCGCACTCCCAAAACAAGCACTGCCACTACCAATGCTCCGAAAACAAGCAGAATATGGAGGTTTTGTAGCCCAAAAGAGAAGTCAGTGACACAAACCCCAGTTCCCACTTGAGTGGAGCCCAATGTGAACTCTGCAGACCACTCACAGGCAATGCCCTCTTTGACAGTTACCAGCCCCATAACGATGTCCAGATCCTGGGAACCATTCCACTACAGGAACTGTCCCTTCTCATCTCAAGCAGGCAGCAAGCAGTCAAAAGTGATGTCTTGCAAACCTTCTTCATCCAAAGGAAAATGTAACATTGTTTCTCAAAGCAAATGACAGAAATCTTACAATGCATGTCTTTCTTAAAAGCTCAGCTGGGGAAATCTACACTTGCACACTGGGAAGCTTGAAAGTGGAAAGAGAAAGAAGAGCAAATACTTAGGGATGGCCAAGAACTTCAATCAATGGTGAGAATGAAAGAGCATCAATCATGTCTTTTATTTTAGCAAATTCATCTAAACTTTTTCCTGTTGGCTTGATGCTCTTCTCCATTAAATAATTTACTTGTAAGAAGAAAATAAAAACTGACAAGAAAAGCTGAAAAGAAATATCATTGCCTTGTGAGGCAACATTAAGAGTTCGTTCCCAGGAAATGGGTGATATTGCTTGAAAGTGACACCCTAAAAATAAGTCGACAGGGAAGCAGTCATCTTCCCAAACTTGGAATTACCTGGGTATCTGTAAATAACTGCTAGAATTTAATATGATTTCCCTCAAATGGTTTGTAAAATATTATGTCTAGTGCTGTTTCCTATTATCCTGACTTTCCAATACCCACAGAAGTAAATGAAGTTCAGTTTAAAGAAATGTATAATACAAAGAACGTTGCTATTATTGGATGTGTGAAGCAGCTGCTAAATGTTTTTTTATGTCAGTCACTAACAGAAAATGCTAGCAGTGATTTACAGTAATAGTGAACAATATGCTGTAACAGGTGGACAGAGTCAGAAATAGCCCTTTGCTATCTCCTACACCGTCCCATCACTGGATGCAGAGGCAGAAGTGTCACTGAGGACAGTGAAATTCACTGTATGGGCCATTCACAGCTGATAAGTGTCCCAAGACAAGATGCCGGAGCCAACTGTAACATAAAGCAACCCCAGAGTGCTTGCAGCTGACCAAGAGCTAAATTAAGAACCCAGAAGTGCAAATATGACTTACAGCACTTTGTTTTTGTTTGTAGAGTATGATGCAAAAAATATACCTCAGTTTCACTCATGGGTCTGGTATAAACATAATCAGATAATTATAAGTCTACCTGATTGAAAGGAGGAAATGGCATTTGCATTCATGAGCTCTGCTTTATCTATCTGTGCATACAAACAACTGCATGCTAATAATATGGGAAAAATGTGAAGAGAATGTTCATTTTCCAGTGAAGACATGTTCCTCATTGTTGAGTGACTAATTTATTTTTTCTTCTGCAGCATAATAAAATTATTGGAAATTGCAAGATGATAACAAAATCTTTCTTAGCATAAAATTGTTAGAGCATAAGAAATCAAAGACAGGAAAAGAATAACTGCTTGAGGCATAGGTCATCTGTTATGGTGTAGACTGTACTAATTACATTAACTTTGTTGTACATGTGAAACTTCTAATCTGCAAATAAGATCAGATGTGCATTTCCTTGAATTTAGGTGAATTCCAAGCCCTGTCCAACAAACAAACAAACAAATCTGAGAAGACAGAAAGCCCACAGTTCTACTAGGAAATATTTTTCCACTTGCTCTCCATTGTCTGTTTTCCATGGTCATTTTTCACACTAGACCAAAAATGCTGCCATGATAGGCAACATCTGCATCCCTGGGTAGTCATTCTTGGGTGGCTTCTGCTGCAATCCTCTTTTCCACCAAATAACTACTGTCTAATTCACTGTTGCCCTGCACTTTGATAGTGATTTATGTCTGTGTAGTCTGGCTGGAAAATACTAAAAACACCATGAGTTAAAGCAGGATTATGGTTTGGCAGTATTTTGCCTACCTTTGTGCCTGAGGTAGCTTGTGGAGGAGAAAGAAGAAAAGGGCTGTGGCACTGCTGTGTCAAACATCTGGGAAGATCTGCCAGTTTGGATGCTGCTACTTAGGGTGGGAGGAGAAGGAGTCTCTTTGTGCTGCTATTATCCAACTCTGCACTTTACAGAAGTGAAGATGACTATGCAAACAACATTGAACATCAGAACGTAAGTCAGCAACCACAAGTAAAAAGGAAACGAATAATCTATTGGGAAAATATTGAGATGTCAGATTACTCAGACTGGAATAAAATCTCTGTGTTTGACATACCTGTCTGTTGATGTTCAGACTTACTGCCTTTGGCAAGAGGGTTAGTACAAAAAGATACAAGTATACTTAGCTGCAAAATTAATGTTCTTGTAGCTTTTGTTTTTTCCCCAGTAATCTGAGCTATTTGCCTTTAAGCCATTAGCAATCAAGACTAATAAACTCATCTTTCTAAAGTGCCTGAAAAAGCTCAATATTATTAACATGCACGTTATGGATGGTTTTGATGCCATTTCTCTTTTTGTCTTCAAGTTTACTGAGCAACAAATGACCACATTAGCAAGGCAACCATGAAGAAGGAAAGGATGAGAAAGCGAAAAAGTGAGCGAGCAAGTGACTGAAAGACAGACAGACACCGGGAAAGTAAGTCTTAGCTTTTCGAATTGCACCAGTCTATTTGCAACTGCTTTCACACACAGATCCAATTTTTTTTTTTTGTGGCGGGACAGGTGAGCAAAAGAAAAAGCAACAAAGAGATGGCAATCCATTAAAAAGTCGTTCTTTGGATGGGTTGCAAGCAGGCCTATGCAGATGTATTAAGCTCTGTAGCTCCTAGAAGCCTAAAAGAAAAATCACTGTAATCAATGAGATTTTTTCAGCAGCTTCAGCCAGAGTTGCATAATTTAAATGCCTACGTTTCTTCTCCTTAGGCAACCTCCCAAAGCACTCGGCCATTCCTGATGCTGGTTNGCAACAAGGAGATGGCAATCCATTAAAAAGTCGTTCTTTGGATGGGTTGCAAGCAGGCCTATGCAGATGTATTAAGCTCTGTAGCTCCTAGAAGCCTAAAAGAAAAATCACTGTAATCAATGAGATTTTTTCAGCAGCTTCAGCCAGAGTTGCATAATTTAAATGCCTACGTTTCTTCTCCTTAGGCAACCTCCCAAAGCACTCGGCCATTCCTGATGCTGGTTCCAAGCAAAAATTGGATCAGCACAACAGACCTTGGGAACAGGTCATTAGCATACATACCCCATCATTTCCTATGAAAAAGAAGTGAGTGTCCCTGTCACAGGGGAGAGTGGTTAAGGTTTAACGGTCGCTCAAAGAATCACCATCAAAGATATGAGGGAAAGGTGATTCTTAATATAAGTTTGTAAAAAGCACGACTTTACAGAATTCGATGGCAAGATTCACTCTATTACTGTGTGAAAGGATTGTGAATGGGAATTGGGTCAGAGTGGTGCTTAGGTGCAACTGTCACTGTGAATGGCGGGGGGGCCGGAGCGCAGAGAGAAGTGATTATACAGTGGTCAGATAGGGGAAACCGAGTCAGGGTCAAATTTGAGTGATGTATACAAGGTTTACGAAAAAGGGTATAAGGAGTGCCCTCTCGTTGAGTCATGAGGTTCAGAAAGGACCCCCTTGCTTTCTACACTCCTTCTCAGAGGAGTCTAGGTGCGGCTGGATCCAATCCTAGTCCCAGACTTGGTCAACGGGTTTTGTCTAATAAAGGGGTAAGGCAAGCCTCCCGTTGAGTCACAACATTCAGAGTGTACCCCCCTTCTTTCTAAACTCCTTCTCAGAGGAGTCTAGGTGCGGCTGGATCCACTCCTAGTCCCAGACTTGGTCAACGGTTTATAACTAAAGGAGAGTAGTGTTGGGATTTCAGTGAAAGTGATTTAGCATCTGAGTATGGGTCTTATAACAATTAATAGTAGCAATAAATGGTATCTTCACACTACTAAAGTAAATAATAAACTAAATTATGTGGTTAGCAATACTTATTCATTAATCAATAATCAACAGTTATGATGACTTAGTTAATAATTTAAAGTTTCCTAACTTAAAACACATGC
>VZSC01008107.1:34323-88805 GCA_013398225.1 Steatornis caripensis | reverse complement strand
TGTAAATATTTCCTTCCTAAGTCACCTTTGGTACTGCCATTATCCATGCTTGTTTATGTAGAACAAAGCAATCTATTACTGCTGAAATAATTTCTGTTGAGGAACATTTAAATAAAACTTGAGAAAAGCATTTCATAATATTACTAAGGAGCNGGTTTAAATCTCCCGCGGTAAAGGCTCATGTAAATATTTCCTTCCTAAGTCACCTTTGGTACTGCCATTATCCATGCTTGTTTATGTAGAACAAAGCAATCTATTACTGCTGAAATAATTTCTGTTGAGGAACATTTAAATAAAACTTGAGAAAAGCATTTCATAATATTACTAAGGAGCATTTCATGTAATCCCTTTCATAAGCAAATAAAGGTATGTTGCAGAAGTGCTGAAATCACATTTGTGTGCTGTTCCTGCTGCGGAAGGCTGTTCCAGGATCTACCTTCTGTGCCAGTGCAAACAAACTCCCAAAGTTCAAGCTGGAAACACGCTGAAATTTGCCGGCAGCGTGCAGCTATTTCTCCTTTGCACCCCAGTGCTCTTTGTGCTGATATTGCTTTTTAGTTTAAGTAACTCTTATTTCTTCCTTGATGTTTGCCCAAATGTACTTCTAGAGTGCCTTCATTTTCCTAAACTAAATAATTCAAGCCTCTGTCATCTTCATAGGATGGACTCTCCATCCTCCTGGTAATGGCAATAACCTTTCTGTGCACGTGGCTCAGTCTAAAGATGTTCTTTTTTATGTATCCAGTATTTCACACCAGGTCTGGCTGGTTCCTGTTGACACAACACAGTGCTTGAGCTTACTGCTTACTAAGGTCTTGCAGCTGCTGCTTATTGAGTGTATTTTGCAAGGGAAAAAAGAAGGTACCACCCATGTATTTGCAACATGTAATTTGTCTTGAAGGATTTTAATTAAAATTACTGTCTCCCTTTGAATTGGAAGTCTGTGTAAGACTACAATTTTAAATTTATCTGTTCATTGTGTGATGAATATGAAACTAAATAAGGCTGTGGCTTTGTTAGGTTCGGCCTTTGAGAAGGGCAGGGAGGGGTGACAGGCATTCTGAAAAGCAATCTGATACTTGGCTAGTACTGCCATGGTTGAAATTACATGAAATAATCTCTAAACTCTTATCTATGCAATAAAAATACATGTTTCTTCAGAAATTTTTTATTGGTGTCATGCAGGTAATCCTCAGCAGGATTTCTACTACACGTCCTGTTTTGTTGTTTTCTTCCCTAGCTATAGAAATAATTTTGGCTATTGCTCTAATCTATTATTTTCACTGAAAGTCATCTCATGACAATTTTTTTTTTGCTTCACCTGCTCACACTTGCAATAAATCCTCTGCAAATTCCTGGACTTACCTGTATAGCCTGCCTTTCCTCTGAGACTCTCTATACCCAGATTTCAGTGCTGAACATTGATTTTTAAATATAGTGAATAACTGCTTTGATTATGATTTTGGAAATCCTGATACGTTTGATGGAAAACCAATCCTGTGAAAAGGTTTCTAATGTGTGATTGACTTGTAATTTTGATAATTTGCTTATTGAAGAACAGAACTAGAGACTGGCCTGATTTGGGTGAACTTTTCATTGAGGCACGCAGCAAAGAGAAAACATCATCATGGAACCATAAATGATGNGGAAATCCTGATACGTTTGATGGAAAACCAATCCTGTGAAAAGGTTTCTAATGTGTGATTGACTTGTAATTTTGATAATTTGCTTATTGAAGAACAGAACTAGAGACTGGCCTGATTTGGGTGAACTTTTCATTGAGGCACGCAGCAAAGAGAAAACATCATCATGGAACCATAAGTGATGAGGGGGGAAAAGTCCCATTCAGTTAAAAAAAAAAAATTGGGGTTTTTTGGTAAGGCATATGCAATTTTTGGAATTAAAAATTGTCCCTGCTTTGGGTTTCTTCTTGATTGTGTGTGCAGTGATTGCTGTTCAATGGTTAATAGCAAGACTGTTCATGAAAACAAAGGCTTAGTAGAAGTTTGTATTGGCAAGCTTCGTTGTCCTAACAAAGACTTTGTTTTAAGGGTCATTCAGTTAGCCAAATCCTGAACTTCTAGAAAATTGTAACACCTGTCTGGGAAAGTTTAGAGTTGCGCCTCACATGGTACTGTTATTTTTGTAGCATCCAGTGGAAAAAAAATAAGTGCAGAAGGAAAAATAATAATCTTTATTTCATGTAGATATGCAAGTATTGCTTCTCTTCCCACACGATATGCTCATAGGAAACGACACTGAAATGGAAGGTGGAGTTTTTGAGATGATCTGTTTGCTCTGTTAATGCCTTCAAAACAAAATCTTTAAAATTATCTACAGAAAATATTCTATCTTTATGTATCAAACTAGACCATATAAGAATGAAAGGAATAAGTACTAAGAATTTGTTCATTCAACAATTGCATTCAGATTGCTTAGGATAGCCAACCAAGTGGGTTTGTGAAACTCTAGAAGCAGTGTCGCTGATGTAAGGAAGGAGAGTGAGCAGGTACCTGCCCAAGCTCTGAATTTTACCTTCAGAGCAATGTTTGCCAATCTGTCTTAAAAAAAAAAAAAAGTAATTACAGTGTGACTGTTATTATTAGTATTAATTCAGGTGTCGTTGAGGTTCTTCATAAATATTAACAGCGTTAAGGAATGCTGTGCTATCAATCCTTTCCCTTGATGTTTGGAAGCTTGGTCTTGCAGTCGAACTCATCAGCTGAATAGCAAAGCTGTTGCTAGAGGAAATTACTGTGCTGTGGAGATGTCCTTTAGAGGCTTCACCTAGAGATCTGAATAAATGCTTTGCTGTTTTGATCTTCCTTCACAGGTCTTGTCTGTGCTGGGGTAATTATAGTCTGTAATTAGCTGCAGCGCAAATCTTTTGAAGTTGATGAATGCTTAATTTTTACCATGAGCTGGGAAATAGCATTTTACCTCAGCTTGCTCTTGTGTTTAATTTACAGATGTTTTTCTGTTGAGGTTTTTGCGTAAAGTGTTTTGTAAAGGAAATACAGTGATACTCCAACATTTCTTTCCTTGGCTGAAAACCAATAAGAAGCTGTCGTTACTTACAAATCGGGGGTAGCCATCCATGTGGCCGGGGCAGTGTCAGGAGGATCAGAGGAGCATCTCAATGTCTTCAAAAATATGGGCTGCAATTTCATGTAGACTGTTCTCCATGGTGAAATGAGAAGGAGAATGGTTGTGTCTTATCATGCTGTTTCAGTGGTACTGGGAAGCCCTTTGAAAATGAAAGGCACTTCTTGATTAACTTTTATTTCTGTGTGCTTTAAAGAGGTAATGTTTTTCTTCTGTTTAATGTAGAAAATCAAATTGTTCGCAAACCACAGTCATCACGTGTAGTATACTTGCTTTTATATATTTTAAGACTACACCTATGCATTTGCTAGCTCTGCATGTACTGCTTTATGTCTTTGAACTTATCTTTTGAGTAAACCAACAAAATCTTACTTATTTTCTTTCGTTATTCTGCTCTGCTTCCATTGATGACTCTAAACTTTTGACTCCAGACTGGCAATATGAGGGTAAGATGGCAAAATGTAACTTCCTGAGCATTGCTCGTCTGTTTTTAATTTTTATTTTGCTTAGAACATTATTAATATTCTGTTCACTCTCTTTAATTAGATCCTTTTGTTGCAGTTAAATTTAAATTATGTTTGTTTCTGTTGTGAAGCTTTAATTACGATTTATACCTTTTAATCATTCCTCTGTTGTTTCTTTGGGTTAAAGTACCGTTGTATTATCTCTGTCCTGAAGGACTTCTGCATCCCTGAGATCCCTGGTGGTATCTCCAGAGCAAGATACAAGCAGGTTTATAGTGTAGCCATTTGAACTGTATTGTGGTGATATGTGATGCCGATTCGGGGTGTGTGTTCACGCTGAGGAAAGGAAGGCTCGCATAAGAGATAACAGGACAAACCATATTAAATTTTTGCCATTTAAGTGTTTCTTTTAAATATGGATCAGCATCTGAGATGTTGTTAAACCTTTTGTCATCAGATCCTCCTTTGCTTTATAATTTATCTGAGTAAGGGATCACAAAACAGCTCAGATTTTGATCTTCTGTGAGTGTAACTTAGCTGGCAGTTGTAGCTTGTACATACATCATACTTAAGTGAATACTTGTCTTCAGTGTACCGAATATGCTGACTTGTTTTAAAAAACAGCAACAAAACCCCCAGATCCTTCTTCTAGAATTAGAAATAACTTCTCTTTTCGTCTTTATAGATTGCAAATTGGCCAGAGCAGGTCCTCCAGCCACAATAGTTCCTATTGATGAAGAAAGTCGGAACGGTGAGTGCACCTCGGTTTTCCGCGCCACCCCTTCGGTTGCCCCATGTTAGTGGATCGGGGTGTAGAGGTGTACATGGGAGAGTAGAGCATCCGGCTCGGCAGGGAGGACCCCCGTGCTTTGGTTGAGGACTGGTCTCTGAAAACCTGTTAACGTGGGTTGCGGGTGGAAAGGTAACAGCGATCCAAAATGCTGAGCGGTGTCATTTTCTCTCCGAAAAGGATATGTTTTGATGACTTTGAGCTTTGTTTCCAGATAGCTTTTGTGAATATGCATTTAGTTTTAACAAGTATTTAGACGACAATTATTGGTGAAGCAGCAGTAGTTTGGCACCCTTGTTGCTAATACACCAGCTTACGTTTTATGTCAGTATAATGTTACTGGAGGACAAAGTTCTGCTCAGGTTTTGGTGTGGTTAGGTAAAGCTGAAACCTTCTTTCTCTGATGCTTGCTAGGAGTGTTAAAGTTGCTGTCTTCAGAGTTTCACATGCAGCTTTTAGAAAGCTGCTTGTTGTTTTGCTCTAAGTTGAATATCGTGAGTTTATGGACACCTGTGAAATGGCAGGACTTGCATGTAGTCTTGGGAACTTGAGGAAAAGAGGAATGGGTTTTCTTTTTTAAATTCTCCTGTCAAATCATAGGGATCTCGAATTGTTGATCTGTGGTCTTAGCATTACATTTGTGTAGCGTACTGTAGTGTGATGAAGTGCTTCACCCTGTTAGAGCCAGTGCTTTGTTCAGGTGGATGTTACTCCTGATATTAAGTTACTACTCTCCTGATTTTTATTTAGTGATTTCTTTTTTTTTTTAATCGTGTAAGCTAGGCACAGTTGGGTGCTGCATGTGGTTATGATTTATCATATATGGGTGCTTGAAATGAATAAAGTCCACGTCAAGCTGGTGGAACCTCTCTGCTGTTATCCATGGGGGCACTGCTTGCTGTTGGAGTTGCTTAAGGTCAGACAGGTAAGGATGCACAGGTTGTACTGGCAAGAGAACCAGCAGCAGAGTGCTGAAGAACTCTTGGCTTATACTGGAGTGGCTTTTAAAAACAAGCTGGTTTCTTCCTCCTGTGCTGATTTCTCTTGTAATCGTGTCTGCTGAAACAAAAAATGATGATTGGACTCAGCAAAATGAAATTCCCCTGATAATGATGTCCACATGTTGAGCGGGATTGGGTTTTTTTTGTTTTATTTTTTTGTAGTGAAGTCTGAGTGCCATGAAAGTAACTTATACAATGCAATATTAATTTAAGTAGGAAGCTGTATCTTGTTTACTTCAGGTGAAAAAAGTCCTTTTTTTTTTTGAGTGCTTAAGTGGTATATGATCACATGTCATAGATCTTGCTCTTTAATAGCAGAACTTTTGTGTGTAACCTGTGCTGCAATGTTAGTCAACTCTCATTAAAATACTTTGTTATTTATGGAACCTAAATAGTTCAAAGGTCTGGAATTAATACTGTGGGTTTTTTCGATATCTTTTTTTCAATGTGTGTATTTCGGAAGGAGTCTTGGGATTCAACACTTACGGAATAATTGTATCTGTAGCACCTTGTCGGGAAGATGTCAAGTATTCTTGATTATACGTGGGTAATACTGGCATGTTTTGTAGTACTTTATTTTTATGTGCTAGGAGCACTCAAGTCACTTACCTAGAGAATGTGGTGGGAACAACAGTTGAAACTATGGCTAGTTGCTGACCGTGGAGTCATTTGAAATATAAACAAAAATCTAGTGAAACAGAAAGCTTGCAGCTCTGTAATTGAATGGCATAATAAACTTCATTTCTCAGCTTTTTAATGCTTGATTCATTGTTTGCTAAAAACTAGAAAGCTAAAATTTCTGTTCAAATGTAACTGGTCCCACAAGAAACGTGGTTAAATTGAGTATGGTGGGGAGAGGCATGAATTTCCTAAAAGCTTTGTGTGTGTCTGCAGTGATTTAATTTATCTGTTTCCCTATGAATTCTTATAAACCATTAACTCCCCATTGAAGAAGTCAATTTGGAGGTAGAAACTTCAGTTTGCATTGTAGTTAGCGGAAGCTACGCACCTCATCTCTAAGTCACGATATGTGTTAAGTAAATGGATCTCCAGAGAAGCCAACTCTTGATTTGAAATGTCCTTAAACCTTTTGCTGTCTTTGAAGTGGTAAGTTATGTCCACCCTGCAACTGTGTGTGACTGAAATTAATGGAGGTGGTCATGTTCACATGCGTGCAGGAGATGTTTATAGGTAGCATCCGGCTGCGCCATCAGTGTTGCTTGTTGTTGTCGTATATTAATACATTAATAGTGTATATATTAATACACTAATCTTAGTTATACTCTTTTAGTATGTTGATGTTTTGGTTCTAGGCAAGCCACTGTTGTATCCTTATGGGTACGCTTCCATTTGTGTGACGCACTGTTTTGGCTACGGCATCAATTTGTGCTCAATGGCACGGCCCTCAGCCCATTTCCTTACTTGTTTTACACTACAGCTTGAAACAACTAGTGAAGAAAGCAGACTGAGAGCTGATTCATCGCCAGTAGGGCTTAAGATTTACAGAATGATCCCTGTTATGTTCAGTACAAATGGTTTGGTTACCAGAGCTTGTCTCTTGTAGCATTTCATCCTTCCTATGCATTAGAAGATGAACGTATATAAATGGTAAGTGTTATAAAGAAGTCAAAACAGCTCTGTCACCAAAAAAAGTTGTAAAAATCTTGAGAAAGGAACAAACAGAGGATATAAGGGGCAGTAAGGAAGGTCACCTGAAGCAGTGTGTTGTGATAAGAAAATGTTTTCATACCAGTTTTTGATACTTCTGGAGCTTAGGTACGAGGACTGGACGTTGCTGTGTTATAGAGTGTGCAGCCTGAGTGTAAAAATTGTGGATAACGATGCCAGGATCAAGGGGTGAGTGTATCTACTCTCTGTGTGTGTGTGTGAATTCACTAGAATAGCTTATCAAAAGTTATTTCAAGCCATTTGCCATTCACTCTCAAAACTTGCATTATATAGTCATTAAAAGCGGTAGTGAAGCTGTAGTGCTAGACATTTGGATGATACGCAGATTAGATGTTATACAACATTTCCAATGATCAAACAAACTTTGCACTGGAATTGCCAATAGATGCAGAGAAGCAATCTGCCTATTTACGTTCTAATACATACAAATCTGTCTCTAGATCACTTAAAGTATGGAGTCTAATCAGGTTATTTTAATTGCTTGAGCTGCACTGCAGTTTTCAAAGGTCGGTTGTTGATGTTGGTCCATCTCTTCTAAGGTGGTGACAATCTCAAATCAAGAAGAGAGTTAGCACCTCTGTGTGACGTTCCGTTTCATCCAGTGCACATATTGGTCACAGGCTGGCAACTGAATAAACAGAAAATCCTGCTCTTTAGAAGTACATCTTTAGTTCTGCTGTGTTGAATGTTACTTCTAAGCATACCGAGTTCAATCATTTCTAATTTGCAAAAAGTCTGGACACCAGCAAATCTCGGGGAATAAAAGTGTTCTACAAAGTAGTTATTCCTTGTTTTTGTAGGCAGACACACAGTTACCATGTCTGATCTTTAAAGATCTCCTTCAGAGATCGGCATAGATTTAGGGTTTGATGGTTTCCCACCACTGGATTAAAATACCTTTATATCAAGTAATTTAGGTACAATAGTGTGTTAGATTATAGTTGCGTTCCTGTGAACAATCCTGGAAGGGGTGAACTTTACATTTCTTCAGGTACAAATGAATTATTTTTTCATTTTTTGTTTAACTGAATGGGTGGTAGTATTTGACATAGTATGAATGGCAAAATTGAATTCTTCAAGATGTATGGGGGGTGTTTATAGGCAGAGAGTTATTGTCACCCATGGATTTTTTTTCATTACTGAACTTGAGGCTTGGTTTTAACTTACATTAAAGGCTGAACGAATTAGGTTTCTTCCCACTTCAGACTTCTTCATTGCAGCTGCACCCCAAGTTTTTGGGGGCCTTCATGTAGAGCTGTCTGCTTTTTTCCTTAACATGAGTATACTTGAAACACTGTAACAGCCTTTGAANCCCATGGATTTTTTTTCATTACTGAACTTGAGGCTTGGTTTTAACTTACATTAAAGGCTGAACGAATTAGGTTTCTTCCCACTTCAGACTTCTTCATTGCAGCTGCACCCCAAGTTTTTGGGGGCCTTCATGTAGAGCTGTCTGCTTTTTTCCTTAACATGAGTATACTTGAAACGCTGTAACAGCCTTTGAATCTTTAAAAAGGGATTTTAATGGAAAGTAGACTATTGGGAAGCATACTTATAATAGAGGCAAAACTGAGATCTGATAAAATTAGAATTTGGAACAAAACATGGAGGTTGGGGTGAGGAGCAAGCAGGCTGCAGTGTTACAGGCTTCTTGGCAGGGTGTGGGTTACCTCGCGTCCAGCGAGGGTGCACACAAAATAGCTCTACCTCTGTCACCTGCTGCTCAGTGTTTGACTTTACGTATTTTATTTCAGGCTAGCTACAAAGGTAATAGAATACAGGCATGTACTATTCAAATGTTAACAGATACTTGTTTTGGGTGTAAGTTATATATTTAGCCAGCAGCCAGTATGTTCACCAGGTGCCAACGTAGAGATCAGTGTGACTCTAAAAGATCTACCTTAATGTGAAGACGACTATGAACTGGTGTCTTGGTCATACATTCATAGCAAAAACTCTGGTGTTACATTTTGTTTGTGTCCTTGCTCATCCTAGGTAAATCAGTAAATGTTCTGCTTTTGATTTTATTTTGGGGTTTTTGTTTCTCCTCCCTGACCCTTATGATGGTATAGAGTGCTAACGAGTAACCGGACCACCTCCACAAATTACGTGATCTCACCCTCCTCTCCATACATATATCTCTGTAATCCTCCTTGGGGATGTTTGGTATGTATGCAAACACAAGGAAGTGCAGGAATGAGCTTTCATGGGTTCGGTATTATTTTGATATCTTTTCGTCTTCCTGCTACCTTGGCAGCAATCTTTTGTCAGCCTGACTTCCTGGGGAGGCAGAGGATGTCTGATCACTGCAAATACCCATCAATAACTCCCTGCGGTTGCTGATTAAATGCAAAATAGGACGCAAATATGCAGGAACCCAGGGTGTGGGGTTTTTTTTTCCTGGTACTATGGTAGGAATTTATTTTCAGTTTAATTGCATGTAATGCTTGAAGAATGGACCTGATTACTAAGGCACATTGACAATGTCATTGTAAATTTAGGTGCCATACCAAACTATTTTAACTTGTTTTTCAGGGGCAGTTGACAGGGATTGAAGAAAACTTATCTAGAGACACAAAATCTGTAGCCTCTCTTCTGATACAGGCTTAAGTGTACTAATACATTTCCTATGGACTGTCCGTGATGGCTTCTGAACAGCCATTACTTAATAAAATTTTTAGTGACTGCCAGCGTGGGTTGGAATTGAACTAATGAGCTTTAAAGATTAAGGGTCCTGCTATCCATCTCCTGCATGGATCGTATGCTGATAGCAGTCTGGCTGACTTTAGACATTTTTCCTGAGGGGAAAGATGGGGTTAGTAAAATAACATTTTCTTCTTTGGAAAGTTGCTGTGGTTGAACACAGGTGTATTAAGAACACCATTTCTTAGGAGTTGCAGCTCTATGGTCTCTTCATAGTCTTCCCTTCTGTTTCAGAAAACGGATGAGTTAATGACTTGAAGGTTCTTCAGCATCTTAATTTCTTCAAGTACATCTTTTCCTTAATTCCTTTCATAAATTTCTTTATCTGAGATTTTTTTTGTTTTGCAGCTGAACTTTGGGCATGCCACCAAGGCTATACAATTGGTTTAAAATACAACTTAACGGATTTCTTAAGCATTCAAAAGTCAACTTAAAGTCCACTTGAGATGTCTGAGTTATTGAAACCCGGTGTGTTTTTTCAACAAATACTGAGATTTAATTGCGAGAAGCGTTGGGTTGTTTTACATGCTAAGAATTGCTGAGTTCTAATTAGCAGAACTAAAATCTGCAACAATTAATATCGGTGTTTGGCTCTGTAATGCCTTAGTGGGGGAGAGCAGGTTGAGATGAGATGTGTCAAACATGTATAGGAATTTCAACCTGCTAGTGTTCTATATGTTCCCATAACTCTCTTTATATGTGTATGGTGAATGTACAAACCAAGCTAAGTCAGAAGACTGTGATGTAAAATTTTCCAAAATCATGTACATCTAATTAAAAGGTCACATTTATTTTACATATTGACAAGTAAAACAGTGCATCTCAAATTTCTACTTCCCTCTTTTTGTTAGGAAAAGAAGCAGTGGGAAGGAAGGAAGGTAACACGCATCTCACCTCTGGACAGCGTGCTGTCCCAGGGACATCGCTGGTGGAAGGAAACAGTCTAAGGCTGGTGAACTAACTGTTTCTGTAGAAGGTTTCCATGCGGAGCATGCCAGGTTTGCATGTCTGTAGGGCTATTAAGTCTTTATGTCATGCATAAGGCTTGCTCCTTTAACTTGCACTGCCCACAGTAGCTCTCTGTTTACCAGAAAGGAGATGAGTCAGTTGACGCTCAGTGCGGAGGAGGAGGTTATAAATAAGATGAGCTGAAGACAGCCTTGCGTACTCAGCACCTGAACAAGACTTAACACTATTGCATGGGATTAACAGGACTGAAATAGAGCAGAGCTTTAAACCTTAACTCTGGGTTTCTTGATGCAGGAGGGAGGACTTGATTCTCTTTTAAGCTGTACAGATGCTAGCATGTTGCATGAAGGCATTAGAATTTGTAGAGTTATATATTCTTGTAAGTCATTCTTTCCTGTCTTTACGAGTCTCTCAATCTTTAGTTTTAAACCAACATATTTTCACCTATTGCTTCCTGTTGTTCAAAAATCAGTTTTAGGGAAGCATTAGGGAAGAAAAGTAATCTCAGTTTTATAATCTCAAGTGATTTTGAGAAAAGTGTACTATGATTTTGTATTGACTTTTCTTAGTTTCCCCATAAGAGTTAGTTTGCAGATTCTTTGCATTTAACTTTTCCTAGGTGCAGTATTTCTTCTGCAGCAGTTAACAATTACATTTCTATAATGGAAAAAAAACCCCCAAATTATTAGCTTATATGTCGTTATCATTCCTGTGCAATGTTTCCAGGGAGAAACTGCTTCAGTCGCTTTCCAGTCTAAGCCATGCAATTGTCTATATGCCTATGTGTCCACACATAGACTTTTCTCACATCTTTAGACAATCTCACAGCTTCCTAAAGTATTTGTGAACATTTTTCGCTAGCTGTGGAAATAGTCCTTTTCAAATATATCTTTACCAATCTGAAATCTGTTTTCTGAAGCAGTGGAGATGTGTTAGGTTGCGTATTTATTTGATAAACTGTAAGTTAAGGTGTTGTAGCCGATAAATAAATCTTTGAATGAAATATTATCTTGCTGTACAAGAGAAAAAGTAGTTCAATCAACTTTGCTTCTATACCACCAGCTTTTCTTCAGTTATGAAACTGATTGCTCCTGTTGTACAAATACTGCTGCTTTCTGAGGTCCCACACGTATATCTGAGAATATTTGAATAATTCTAGCTACTTGTCGGCCAAGGACTGCAGTTCAGTCTAGCCATATCGCTGTCCTGGTTTGAACTACCGATGCTTTCTAGATGCCTAATATGATTATAGCATTGAGCATCAGTAGTCTTTTGCTGAATTTGTGTGTGCTGATGCTGTTCTGTGATCATTAATACTAGGACAGTAAAACATTAGATTAGCCACCAATACAAATGTGATGTGGATCAGGCCCAGGCATGTAATAGCATTTTGTCAAATTAGGGCACACAGTATGGAGTTTATTCTGGCTTTATAGTTTTATATATGAAGAAAGGTGATACATTAGATCTAATATTTGCCAGATGAAGTAACTTCTATCAGTAGTAGTTACCCTTTCAGAATGTTTTGGGCAAATTGAAACAAGAGGAGTGGATTTGTATTGATTTGTGTGTGCCACGTGGCTGCACAGGGCTTGGGCTTCTACTAAGGGCTGAAGACTGAATTTCCCACTTTGCAGAGTGCTCTAGAGTTCAACTCTGTCTTCCCACACTGGCACTGATTTGGGAGCCTGAGTGTTTCCTGTTGACACTTCTCAAAGTCATCCAGGTGAACAATGGTTGCATGGGCTGTTTTAGGTTGAGTCGAGATGTTGCTCTGGAGTTACGCTCAGATCCTGGGGCCGCCTGAAAAGAAAGCCCACAGCTTGTTCACAGCCCTGGCAAGTACTGGCTCTAGTTCTGGATTGTTCAGGGCATTCCTGTGCTGTTTAGGGGTGTCTTGGTTAGACTTGGAGAAAGGGGCTAGTTTGGGCCATAGAAATCCCCTGGGAACAGCATACAATCCCAGAAAGTTTCAGCAATAGCATCAGAAAGGGGCTGACTGACTATTGCTGTGCTCCTTGGCTTTGAGGTGGGGCACAAGTACAAGCTTATCAAGGGAAACCTGGTAGTAGATGACGGTTTATTCTTTTGGCAGAACTTTACTTCCCACTTGAGGATTTTCTGAATGCTCTGGTCCAAATACTGTCCTCAAATTTCTCCATAATGGAGGAAAATCGGCTAATGTGCCACAGCTCAATATTGTACTTTCAGACTGTTCCTCCTTCTCTGTTGTGACTTGTGTGCTTGAATGCCAGAGATCGAAATTCCCTTCTTTTGTATTCAGAGATACAACTGATTAAGGCTAAGGTTTATTTGGTCTTAATCAGCTGTCCCAAGAATCATTACCGAGTGCAGCAATAGGAATATTTATCAGAGCGTAACATTTATATTTTAATAAAGGGTAAATTGCCTGGAAGAGTGTAGCTGTTGTTCTTGTCAGGTAAGAAGGCTTAGAGCTGAGCGGGTGAAGGGTAAGTGCAAGAATTAGAAGTTAGAAAATTCTCTTGTACTGGGCTAGGAAATGTGTTCAACAAGATTGGAATGTGGGGTTTGGGGGGGGGGTTTTGTAACTTTATATTTGTGGTTTTCTTCCTATTCTTCATATTAGCAGCTGGCTCATACATGTTGGTGCTCAGTTTGCTGTCTTAAGTAGTTTAAATTAAAATGTAAACTAGTTCAAGAAAGTATCTCTTCTTATTGAAAATTTGGTTTAGTTTATAAATTCATGAGATGTGAGAAGAGGCCTAAATTTATGGAAATTATTTTTGTTTCATTCAAGCCTGTTTATTCATTTCCATTCTGAATTCATGCATTCTTAGATTTTGGTATTAACGATTTCATTGAAAAGTCATGAATCAATTTTGTGTCTAATGCTATTTTTATACCACAGATTTAAATTCACACTCACGTATTTTTTCATGGAGGATAAATGTCTAAAGACTGAAGAAGCTGCTTATTGATGAGCTGCTTATTCCACTTTTATTCATGAGCACAGACATCAACAGTGGCCAGTTTTTAAGCAGAGCTTTTGTTGAAGATCTCTACAATTCTCTTTTTCCAGTAATTTTTTTTAATTATATCTTTTTAAGAAAAAAAAAATCAAAGCACCAAAAAGGAGGAGATAATTTGGGGTGGAATTAGGGGAGAAAATAAGTTGTCTTTTTAGAAACGGATTCATTTATTCTTAAGTATAGAAAATACAGTTAGTAAGCGAAAGAGTTGGAATTATTTGAAATGTTTTTGTGCTGTCAACTGTATAGAAAAATATCCTAACCTAGTATTGGTGCTTGGGGAAATAGATGTCCTTAAATTACCTTCAGCGATGAGAGCTTTTCGCCTTATTTTCATCGTCAGCTATCTCATCTACCTCTGTACGTTCTCAGAACTTGCATGTAATCATCAAATCTGCGTTGCTTCCGATTGCCTTGTCTGTGCACACGTTCGGGTGTCATATCTTGGCTCAAGTTGTATCTGCTGAAATCTTTCTTGGGCTGAGCACTTGCAACTGTTTCAGTGTACCCACAGGCATGAATTCAACTGCAAGCTATTGAGTTTTGTCTGCTAAATATTGAATAACTGTAGGAGCACATCAGGCAAGACCACAGGTCTTCCCTAATATTAGTGTTTAAAATGTCAAAAATTGGGAGTTTAACTCCATTTTGGGGCAGGTATGATTTTTGTGAATACCAATTATGCTCTCTAATTCTGAGGCCTTCCCAAAATGTATTTGAGATTTACTTTTGCAGTGGAAATTCTCCTCAGAGAGACTTAAAATTTTCTGAACAGCTCATCTTTGACAATTTGAGTATTCAGAGTGAAATATTCAAATGATGATACTCGATCCATTCATATTCCCAGGTTGTCAGTTTACCTTTGCAAATTAAGAACTGCATATTTTAACTATTTTATTTCTTTCGTATGATTTTTGAAACGTTGAATGTCATTTTACTAGCGATATTCTTTGACTGTCTTCTCCTTTACAGTTCCAGTAAAGCAGTGTAAGAATAGGAGTATTTAATACGATTTAAGCCTGCATAAAATCAGTTTTCCTCTGTGGAGTGGGAGGTGGCTGTTGTGATCAGTTCTCTGGTAGTAGTTGCCAGAACCGTTATGTTGTGCTTTGTAAGTGTTGGGGTATCACTTTATTTTTGGAGTTACTGTTTATTAACTAACATGTATGCACACAGGAGATCAACACAGCTCAAGTTTTCTATTCCTTGCAAGCAAAGATGGGGCACCCGGTGAACTTCGAAAGAAACTTGTTCTGAAGACTTTGTTCATAGTGCGTTCAAAATATAAGCAGAATTTCTTTCTGTGGCATGGTTTTGAATACAGAATACTGTTTTCACGTGTTAAGCTGCATATTTCACTTCCTTTTGTCATGGCTAAAAGTGCAGAAATCCTTTTAGAAGCAAGAGTGGCATGTATCGGTCAGCCCAAGAAGTTAGATGATGCTTTTAAATATTTGTCTGCCTTATTTTCACCAAGTGATACTGCTTTTACTGGCATGACTTAAATTTAATTCTTGCCAAGTTCTCCTTTTGTGAAACCTTTCCTCTTGTGGAAACATGATTTACATTTGGCACGCTGCTCATCTGGAAGAGAAATCTCTTCCCTGGAGCACATCACTGTCATTGTAGAGGATATCTATTACTGTTACGCTATCCACCAAGTCAGCCATTTGCGTTTTATAGTCTCCACTGCCTGTTTCTATAAGCAACTCTCTCACCCTGATGTGGGAATTGGTGGCATTTATGCGAATGCCAAGACAAACAAGTGGCAGAGCCAGGAATAGATTTAAGCATCTGGTAGCAAGGGACGGGCGGAGAAGTGTTTTTGCCGAGTTTCACAAAAGTGTGAAACGGAGTCCAAAGCAGAAAATACAGGGTTCATAGGTACGGGCGAGCCTGCCTTAGCCACCTTCTAGGAAAGATCAAACCTGTTGTGTTCTGAATGTCCCAGCTGATCCTGCCCTAAGCAATGCGAATATAGTGACTACCGTGGAGACCTCGCAGTGTTGAGAGCTCGGGTCTCCTCTTATGCCGCTGGCAAAGGTCTGCCGCTGATGTCGGAGCAAATGGATCTTTTGCTTTTTGGGGAATTGCCTTTTATTACGTGTTCAGTGTCAAACTATAGGGTTCTTACCCTGCAGCTCAGAATTCATTCTTCGTTCTTTATTCAGCTCTGGAGCTCTGTACTGGGCAGGTGCTCTTGTTCCTGAAAGCCATGGCGCTGCTGGGTTCCTGTGTGCTTGAGCTACTTGATCTCAAAATCATCTGTTCTTACCCTCTCGGGCTCTGTTGAGCTGAACCAACTCAGCTCGCACAAAATTCCCCTCTTGTTCAACTCAGGCCTGTGTATAGTGATAGCATGTTATTTATTTCTGTATGCTTTTGAATTGCAATACTTACAACTAATCCAATGCTCCTATTTTACTACATCCCATTAAGTAGCCTGTAGGTGTAGTAAAAGCATTAGCTGTTGTTAGTGTTTGTATTGGTGAGCAGTGTGCTGAGCTGAGGTGACCCCAGTGCTGGTGGGGCAGTGTCCACACTGACCAGGACGCAGTCCCACAGGACCTGAGTGGGGTGGGCAGAGCAGGGATGGTGGTAACAGGGTCAGTTAACAGTTACAGGCGCAGCGAGGAGATGGAGCAGGTCGGGGTCCATCTGGGCAGTCCAGTCAGGATCAGCAGAGGATGGGACTGGAGGTGAGTACACTTCTGGCATAGGAACATAGGGTGTGAACCTGCGGCAGGACATGTTGCCATACCTTTGTATGAATGGTAAATGATCTACAATACTTTGAATTGAAATGACTACTAGTTGGAGGGTGTGGTTCAATATTGTGGTCATTCATATCATGGCAATCTTGAAGTCATCGTATTTCCTTAAATGTCTAGATAGAAAGAAATGAGCTCTATGATTAAGTCTTAGTAAGTTCCTGTCAGTCTGTGAAGACGTTTACAAGACATGTTGGTGCTATAACATTTCTGTGCGTGGAGGACTACAGTCTTCCAGGTTGTTGAATAACCAATTGTGAATGTTATTTACAGCTATAGAGACAGTATTTGTGGGGGAATCCTTGTGGGAAGAGAGTAATTTAGTAAAATAATCGTTTTGGCAATTTTTTAAATTTTTTTTTTCTGATTACAGTTCTTTTGTAGCTGAGGGTTTGGTGTGTGCTTGTTTCTTTAAATATCTGTCATAGTTTAATTAGCATTGCTCATGATTTTTTAATAGTAATTTTATTCTAAGCTCACTTCCGCACCTATCCCAGGTAACTTATTTGAACGAGAAAATGATCTGTCTGTTTGCTGAGCTGTAGTAAAAATTCTTTCTAATCTATGACAGTACATACTTTGGTTTCATATNTTTTTAATAGTAATTTTATTCTAAGCTCACTTCCCCACCTATCCCAGGTAACTTATTTGAACGAGAAAATGATCTGGCTGTTTGCTGAGCTGTAGTAAAAATTCTTTCTAATATATGAAACCAAAGTATGTACTGTCATACAAGAAGTTTATTAAGACATTGATTTGAACATTTAGTTTTAAATCTTGTTCCTGTGGTAGTAAAGATAGGTAAGAGATTCAGTGCCTTTTAAACTATTTTACTATCTCTTGGTTTTAGGCATTCTTATAAGATGCCTGCAAAGAACGCAGTGAGTTTTTCTCTGGTTTTATGCATGTATTCTTATGGAGCCTGATGCCAGGAAATACCGTCTGCGGCATAGGTTTGGAAGCAACATTGCCACATGTGAAACACTGTTCAGACTGTCAGGCTGCTGCTGAAAGCCTGTACGGATGCCTGCTTGTTTGGACTGAAGCAGTCTATCTGCACAGCACTGAGCTGGCAGCTGGATTTACGGTATGTTCGGTTTGATCATAGCTTGGGAATCCCTTTGCCGTAGATTATTTGAATGCATCCCAGAATACTTAAGTATGGAGAGCCAACATCATTTAATGGAACCTATGTGTGTGGATAGGTATCTTAGAAGTTTTTTTGAAAGATTAAGCATGTTATTTCTGTGAGCCTGCGTGGTTTTGATGACGGTCAGGGAGTAAGAGCCGCTTCAGTTCCTTTCAAAGTCAGATCAACACTAGGTGATGTGTTTAACAGAGTGACGGGATCCCAAATTGGTCTCCTTTCTTTCTTTTATGTGTCAAAAGAATTCCCCACCTGACCTTGCTGGAAAATGAAGTGTTTTATTAAAATGCACAAAACTAAACTAAAAATGACAGCTCGCTAAGCAGAAGAACTGTGGAGCTACTGAAAAAAGGAAAGAGGAAAGGTTTGTGAGCAAGTCCCATTGCAGTGACCATGGCATATGCCCTTTCCAACTGTTTTCATTTTTAGCTGGCATCTCAGATTGGGGGGGGAGGGAGATTTGCCCAGGACCTTCTTTGAACGATCCAGGAAATCTTTTAAGTGTCTGTAGGGCTTAAGGTCAGAGTGCTTGCAGTCCTGCTCCTCTTGCTTCTGCTGAAGAGCCCTGCTTTCATATGGTTTCTTCTTGGTATCCTCCCTGTAGAAAGCTCAGCACGTTCAGTTGCTCTTAGCAAGGTGGACGTGGTCCTCTCCACTTGCTATCCAAACAACTCACCATGATGTAGAGGATAGTTTCTAGGCAGTGGTGCCCTTCCTGCTTCACTCTTTAGTGCAACAGAATATACAGAATCTATAGAAAATCTAGGAAATGAGAAACTGAGTCATTGTGTCTCCTTCAGGAGGTTGCTGAAGACCTTTGGAAGTCTGTACCTCAGAACAAAATTCCGATTAATTTTCTGAATGTTTCTGTAAGTGAGGCATGCTTTTGCAAATTTGCCTGCTTTTAAGGAAACCTCAACTAAATTTTTATTTAAAATGATGATAAAACCCCAATATTTTTTCACACCTGAATGAGAAGGTATGGCTTTGCATCTCATTCTTCAACATGTACCCGAAAGGGCTACTGGTAGCACAAAACTGGACCGGTGAGTAATGAGCTGTTCTCAGTGCCTTCATAAGCATTGATACCTTAAAAAAAAAAAAAAAAAAGGGGAAGGGGGGGGGGGAAGGAAAGCACCTTGTAGATGGTCACGCCCCAGCTTCCTTTAATTACATTTATTTTGTTTTGACCTTGGAAAGACAGATAACTGTAGAGCAACTTGGGGTGTATTTTTCTCCCTCGTGTTCCCTGTGGTTTTAGGCAGGTTGCTCTGAAAACACAAATAACTTTAGCTTCATTCCAACTTTGAAACACTAATAACACTTAAGTTATTGCTTTTATTGAACAGTAGAGTGCTTGTAACAATAAAATAATTCAACAAATGATGCATTTCAAGGCTTTGCTTGGCTCAAACAGAAATTACATTTGTTGGTTTATTTTGTTACACAGTCTCATGTGAAAACTCCTGGTATCCTTGTAGATTTTCAGAGTCGTGTTAATCAAGCCAAATATTATCCCCCACGGCTCTGATTTTTTTTTCTCCTTTATTCGCTTACTATTTTTCATCATTGCTGTGGTGTTCTACATTTTACCCTACTGATGTATGTTTGAGAAAATGCAGCCTGACTAAAATAAATCAAGTCTCAACATTCTGGGTATCTGCCTCTAATTTATACCATTAGGACATTCCTAGTGATAATTTTCTTCCTCTGATAAGCTCATCCTTTCTTCTGTAGGTATTTTGAGGAACAGTGGTCAACCGTGTGGTCTGAAAGGGCAAAACTTTTTTGATCAAGTATTTGGTGAGGGAGTAAGACAGCTGTCAGCCGTGAGCTCTGAAATGCTTTTATGCTGTTTTTCATCATGAGCCTGCACTGTTTTAAGGCTCTGCTTGATTCATGGCCCCTCAGGACAGAGCTCTTTTTGCGTACAAACCAGGTGTTTTATTGTTGTTTGTGGTACCGTGGTGGTGGTACTGAATGCGTTCAGAATAAAAATGACACCAAACTTCTGTAGAGTGAGAGGTTTGTAGGGCATAAATTTTTTCTTTGCATAATTATTTTATGCCAAGTTCTAAATCAGCCCAAATGTATATTAGTTCTTTTCAGAAAAATAATTATACATGGCTGCTACCAGGCATTAAGTCTTATTTTTCAGTATCGTTTATGAGACCAATGGAAAATCTGGCAAATACCACTTCTGAAATGCACTACTGAGCATTTGTGTTGGGCCTGTTATTTTGTCACTGGCACAACAAGGTGAAGTTTAAAAGAGCAATTCTGTGATAAATCATCTTCCACACAAGGAATTAATAGTTTTTGAAGAGGGCATCCCTGAGGAAACTGGCACCTCAGAGAGCCACCTAACTTTTCACACATGCCTTTTTTGATAGTTTTAGTAACTTCTTATTTTCGCTTTTCTTTTTTATTACTGGTGCTGTTACCCTTCACAAGGAGCTCCCACACACTCTGTTTTATGCATCCAAGTCTTTCCATATTTCCACCCAGTGCACCAAGGGGTGGGGTGAGAGGGTACAGCACTGGCAAGCAAACGCAGCAGCCTGAGATGTAGGTCCCGTGCTGGTCCGTCGTTCTCCATTCGTTTATGGTAGGTAATTGTCCTGGTTTTGACCAGGATAGAGCTAATTTTCTTCTTAGTAGCTAGAGCAGTGCTGTGTTTTGGCTTTAGCATGGGATTTGGTATGAGAAGAATGTTGATATGCTGATGGTTTTAGTTGTTGCTAAGAAATCGAGGACTTTTCAACTTCCAGTGCTTTGCTAGTGTGCAGGTGCACAAGGAGCTGGGAGGGAGCGTGGCCGGAGTAACAGCCCCAAATTGGCCAGTGGAATATTTGTTATCATGGAACGTCATGCTAAGTGCGTAGATGAGAGTTGGCTGAGAAGTGGATGCTCTCTGTGTTCCAGGATTACGGTTTTGGGATCTCACCCTCTGTGGGATCACTAGCTGGGAAGGAGCTGGACATTGGTTGGTGGGTGGTGAGCAACTGCATTGCCCATCACTTGTTTGTCTGTTCTGTTGTTGTTATTGTTGTTACCCTTACCTCTCCAATTCTCTTACCCATTCCCTGGGGTGGGGGAGGCTGAGCAAGCAGCTGGGCGGTATTTAGCAGCCTGCTGGGTTAAAACCACGACAGTAATCCCTGACAGTTCAGTTCCTCCTTCCTCATTGCATTTTCACCTTTTTGCTTGCTCTTGTTGGTGCTTCTTGCATCTCTTTGCTTTTACAAGTCAAAATCTTATTAGGTCACTTTGGGGATCTTTTTGTGAATTATGCTTTCTCGCTGCAATTAACTGTTGGACGTTCTAATTTCTTAGGTTTTGGAGCCTGTAGGTTGCTCCCCATATGTGTCTGTCAGAAGTCCCTTTTAATTAATTTCAGCTTCCAGTATTAACTCTGCTTCCCCCACAAACCGGAGGCCCCCTGGGCAATTCAGGTCTGGCTTTGCCTTCATCGCCTCTTCATTCGGTTTACTAGAGATCATTATTCATCCTTTGGTTTTATTCCCTTTTCGTGTTGTGTTGATGTAGCTCACAGGGTTGTGTTTTTCTTTTTTTTTTTTTTCCCCTCTCTAATTATTCTGTAGTTTAATATTGCTTTGAAGTGATAGAAATTTCAAAGAAGAAATTCAAAAGTGAAATTTACCTTTCTTAAGGAAATGTTTGGTGGGTGTCACCTGACTTTACTGATTCTTTGCCACTTATTTAAAAAAAAAATCAAACAAACCTTAAATCAACGGAGATCCATTTTCCTTTCATCCTTCCCCTCAGCTTTGTGTTCCTTTTCCTGAGCTGTTACTCTTAATGCATTCATTCAGTTTAATTTCCTTTTTCCTTTTCCCAAAATGCTGTAAGTACACTAGCATGTTTTATCGCTGTGCTCTTCCTTATAATTTTGCGCTCTGCTTCAGAGGTGCTACTCGTGTGTGTATTTTAAACGGGAGAAATTTGGAGAAGTACAGCTCGAGTCATATGTCTATGAAACATCCTGTGGTAGATCAGGTACAGTTGAGTGTCATAGGTGGAAATTCTTTTGAAGCTCGGGACCTCTGTTCTTTACTAAATATGTATGAGGATTCCTACAAAACCTGAATATAATTTATTAATTTTCAAATACAGGTGAAGAAAAAGAAACTGAACAGGTATGAGTACTCCGGTTCCTCTTTGCATTCCACAGCTTTTCCTACTTTTAAATTTTTTTTCTTTATGAATTTGTTCTTCAGTGCAGCTTGCTGCAGTGCTGTATTTCTGCCACAACTACTTTTTATTTCTTAGTGAAGCAGTCATGACTCTCAAAGCATCGAAGATGAGCTGTTGAACTCACACCAGGTGTGCCTTACAGACACTGTGGTGGTACCTGGTTTTCATTAGCTTTTCAAGACTGTTAGGCATATAAGCCAGGTGGACAGTTGTCAGTTCATATATAAAGCTGCCTTCAGGCTATGAAAAAATACTGATAACAAGTCTCTAGCTGGTACAAACTGAGGCTGTTCAGCTGCGTAGGTTTTTCTGAGAAATGCCTTGATTTACGGAGCCAAAATATTTGTGAGTGTTTGATGTTGTGAACATGTAATTGATATAATTGCATTTGCATTTAAAGACCGTATAGATTGTGGAGACACCCTTCCTCTTCCTAGAGAGGCTTGTCCGTGACAGAGGAAACATCCAACGTTTTGTCCCTTTTCCAAGGGAATTCAATGGCTGCAGTGTTTTAAGAGATTAACATTTTTCTCCCACTTGGCCTTAGGAAGAATATTTATCATCCTTTTATCACTGGACTTTTTCTTAGTATGAGATTTGGAAAATTGTTAGGTAATATTGGCTCTCGATGGCATGTGAAGCCCGTGTATGTGCTGCTAGGAATGACAGACATGCAACCCCTGCCAATAACCTACAGCTAAGTTATTGCTTTAGCTATCAGTCTAACAGCAAATACTGGGAAAAGCTTTGAATTACTGAAGCTGAAATTAAGGTTACTCCTGTTTTCTGAAATTGGCCCTGTTTTGAACGGGCTTGGACTTGGTGGCTTCTGGCTATCCCTTCAATACTTAGTTATTCTATGATTCTGAGCATGCACTGAAGACTGCTTGATTAGCAAGCAGAATGGGTTGTCTGTAATGCAAATTTATTTGAATTGTTTGCATCTTTTGGGGGCATAATGTTCTACAGTCTCCTATGTTGATCATTAAGGAAGAGAAAAATAAATGAGATGGTGTGCTCGTTGTCTGATTGCTATTTACTTTCTGCTTTTGCCAACAGCTGTAAGGAAGTCATTCATTTGTTCCTCCTCATTGTTCCGAATTTGTTAGAATTGAAATTGGTATAATATTGAGATGTATTAAACTTCAGTGTTTCTAAATACCTGTGAGTATAGTAGCTCCTGTTTTATCTAAGCTCTCTTGAAAAATCTCTGGATCAAGATCTTATTTAGAGAGACAAACTTGTGACATGTTAAATGACCGGGATTGTCCCAGAGGAACTTTTGGATGCTCTGTGTGGTACCTTTTGAATATTACATACCTTGTGACTGTTAACATTTCGGGGAAATCCAGAGAAGTTTATGATCTGGATTGTAGAGGACAGATGGAAATAGTTCATCTTTGCCCTTCATTACAAACCAGAGCGAATCATGTTTTACCCTTGAGGTAGATGAGGGTAGAAAGGAGCAAGATAATTAGCAGTGAAATAATTCTCATTAAAGATTAGTGAAGTTTTAAGAGCGATCTTCTGTGATGACACTGCATGCAGCTCCCATCCCAAGGGGAGGGAGATATTTTGTGCACAAGATTAAGCACTTGCTTGGGGGTCACACAGGGTTTTGTGATGGCCTATTGAACTGTCAGTTTGACACTTAAGTTGAAATGAAAAAGGTGCAGTTGGCTTTACATAGCATCTTGCATTCGATTAGCTACTGCTGGTTTAATTTGTATAACTCTCTGAACTCCTGATTTATAGCTCATTAGCATTAGCTAGGCAGGAATTACAGCTTTGGAAAAGAAAACAGGAGCAAAATTTGCCAAAAGAGCACTGCCTTAGCAGTGTAAAGCAATTTCAGTAACAGCCACCTTGTTTGATGATGAGTTTTCTAGGTAATCAAAAAAATTACCAAGTGCAGTTATTCTTAAATCACTTTGAACATAAATGCTGTTTTCTCATTTAAGGCATAGTTGGTTCTTTGTTAAAGGCAATTCTGATCGCCTGAAGACTTGCAGTTGCAAATGGTGGTTAACAGAGGCAAGATGGCACTCTCTCTTTCAGCCCTAACTCAAAAACATTTTCTATACAGTTATTTTCATGTTCTTATTTATTCATTTAAGCTGCTCAGAAAAGCTTTGGGGAATTAGTCAAGAACCTGAGCCCTCTATTTGCATATCTTTCTAAATGTTTGTGTTGTTGCTATATTAATGCAGGACATTGATACGAGATTCAGAATGATACGTGCTGTAGGTACCTGGGATGAGCAGCCTCCAGGCAAAAATCATTATAAATTCAAGAGGTTTTGTTTTATTTGAACGGGATGGTAAACTACAATACCGAAAGAGATGGGATGAGCAGAGTTCAGGGTCTGGGGCGTTCTTTATCACAGTGAAGGAGAGCTGGGATTTGAAAGGGTTCAGGATTATGAATGCCAGTATAGCTCTTCAACTGAATTCATATTCGTAAGTCAGTATTTAATCACTATGATTTTTAATATTTTTTTCTGGTTTAAATAATGCTATTTTAGGAAATAAATAATTATTGATTTTTTTTTAACTTAAGATGCTAAATATGAACCAGCCAGATAAGTGAGATTCTTGAAAAACACTTGGTATGTAGATGGGAAATGGAGAAAGGGGTCAGTCAAGAAAGAAGGCTTTGATCCAAGACATCAGAAAGTGAGAGCTGCCAAAACCTAGTTGACTCAGATATCAAAATATACATTAAAAAGAAAAATATTTTTCAGCAAAGAGAAGCGAAAGGGTAAATGAAGTGGGATAGCTGTGCTCTAGGGAGACAGTAAAGGTTAAAGATGGCTTTCGATATTGTCTCAAACCTAAATAGGCACATTGTCTGGATTGTAATTAAGGAGGACTGTGCCGAAATTGAGGGCAAGGTGAGGCCAGCTGATGAAAAGGTATGGAAGGCAATGGAAGTGACTGCATTTAGGCTGAATGAAACTCGGTGAGCCGTCTGTCCTCAAAGCAGGAAGGAAAGCAGATAATTTTCATCCCACAACAGTGAAAGAGCTGATGCATGAAATCACAGATGAGATGATGAGGATTTTAATAAATCTTTGAAACTTGGCAATAATAATATAAGATCGGAAAAATATGTTGGCATATGTATTGGCTGAACAATAACAATTATAAGATACTATTTTACGGAACAGAAATTATGCAGGACCTGATTTCAATAGCATGAGTGCTGGTAAATACAATCTAGGTGAAAAGAATGTAGTCCTCCATACCAGAAATGAAATCAGTCTATAACTTTCCAGAACGGAAATTATAGTTTAAGAAAAGTCAAGTTATGTGCATAATTGTGGATGAGCGAGAAAATTGTTGCAGAATCAACAGCTCCCGCTGTCGTTTAAGGGAGAAGGATCAGAGAGCGCGGTTGGTCAGAGGTCTGGTTTGGGGCCAGTTGTTTTCAGTGATGCCATCCATGGCAGTAAAAACTCCCACATCTAGCCGGTTCGTCCGCTTCATGTGAGACACAATTTCATCTGGCAGTTTCTGTAAGAAACCTTAAATTACTGGTTGAAGAGGCATCTAATTCACATCACCTACGCGTGGGGGAACTTGGCAGATGCTGGTTTGCTGCTCTTAGCGACTCACTTTGCATCTTCAGAAGTGTCAGAACTTACCCTTCTTTTGTCTTTTAATATAAAATTGTAATTCCAACCCTGGTGGCTGGAAATCATCTGGCTGCAAGAGCTTTTAGGCAAACCCTGATCCTCCCAATCAATCCACTACAGCCCAGACTGCCTTGCTGCTGTCTTTGAGTTTGCTTTGCAGAAGAGGTCAGCCTTTTGTCTTGAGTGGGCACAAACTCCTTTAGTGACGTATTCTTTTTTGTTAATGACAGTGAAAGAAGACTCGGATTCCTGTGCAATCTCTGAAGTCTATAGGAGTGATTTTTGGATCGCCACAGCTGAAGTGTTTCTGTGAGGCAGGTGAATATGCAGCATGGTAGACATTTCTCCGAAGCTTACTGTGACAATAAGGAGTTGGGTCTGCTTGTCCATGTGGTGTCGTGTTGTACTAAACAGGGAGAGAAAGACTTACCTCTGGGGGATTTATCCTCCTTAGCTCTGTGAATTATGTTGCATAGGTTTCAGACTCTGTTTGGACCATTGTCCACAGCTGGGATGTGAATGGTGTTTCTCCGGAGGCTGTTTCGAGTTTTTGCAACATAGCTTTATTTAATTTCAAATAGTTTTCTTTGCTCTGAGGTTTGAAAGCTGAATCTTGCTTGTCTCCAGAAGCATCTAGGCACTCTATCAGTATGTTTTTACTGAAGACCGTCACTTATGCTTGTTATGTATTTCTTCTCTGTATTGCATGGCAATTTCTTTAGGTGGTGACAGGCATGTTTTACAGCAATAAGCAAAGAGATGTAAAGTCTTATGTATGCAGAGGAGCAACCAAAGGGAGTGGGTTTGTTTCCTGGCGGTGCACTTTAAACACTTTGTTAGATGGTTCATGCAATTTAATTTTTCTATATTGAGTGGACTAAGATAATCTTAGCAAGGTACTTCAGGACGGGGGATAAACTGTGATTGATTGAATGGTGTGCAAGAAGTACACAGTCTTTTACTCCAGACCTTGTCTTTCTCCAGCACAACTGTTGACTAGCTCGGACTATTCAGAGTGATGTATGCACTGATGTGTGCATTTTCTCCATCTTTGGTTTTGGCTGAAGAGGTCTTCCAAGTGAAAGAGGACTGTGCTTTGCTAGGTGAGCTGTGAAGTACAGGTGTCAGACCTTCTGCAGCTGTGTGTTGAGAACAAGATCCCTGACTCTGTTTTCAGATTTTTTAGCAATTCCTTTGAGGCAAAATTTGAAATATTTGTCTTTCAGGGTTAGAACTGAATAAATTTTTAACTTTATCTTATGTGATAGTAAGAAGTTACCCACTGAAAGAAGAAAAAATGGGACCACATGGTTGGTATTTGTCATGTGATGTTCTACACACTCATGTGCTCCCACTTGCATTTCCTTTCTGTGAGAAGGAAAAATAGTTTTGATTTTTTTGTTTTGTTTTCAGAATCAGTTAAGTAGAAGTCAATTTCTCAGCAATTTTGGCTTTGCTTACTTTAATAAAGGTATTTTCTGTGGGGTTTTTTCCTTGTCCTGTTTAGAATGTACATTAAGACTGCTTTCACAATTTAGAGATTGTTTTTCATAGGACCTTATACCCTCAATAGGATGTTAGTGTTCATATATCTAAAGGGAAGAGTCCTTGAAGCCATTGATCTCTTGTTCTTGCCTTCATTTATCCATGAAGGGAATGCGCTTCGCAGTTAATGTCTCCCACTTCTCTTGTAAAAGCAATGCGCTGCAGAAGGGCTTTGAAAGAAGAAAATCTTGCATCTTTTCTGCAACATTTGCCTAACGTTGCATTGAATTTTGCTAGACAATGAATGCAAAGGCATCTCTGTTTTTCTGTAAGCCTGCATGTGCAGCAAAAGCTGTCAGGTCTTCGGTGTGGTTTTTTGCTCGGTAGTCACAGGCTGTGTGTTTTAGCAGAACTCCATGCTTTTGTGCGGGCTGCAGACTGCTGGAAGGGACTGCCTGCTCAGTGTTGCCTGCGTATTTGGTACAAGGTGCTTAGGGATGACGGCCCTGGGTTATTAAAACCCCTTCAAGTACAGCTCAAGCAACATCAGTATCATCAGCCTGTAATGTATTGATATGTTAAATATGCAAAGCTACCGTATGGAGTTTGTTTCATGCTTTTACTAAGCATTGATGCTGCTGCTGAAGCATCAGAAAGCAATGTCACTTTTGGAAGAGGGGTCCCTCAGTCAACAGGGGCTCTGACATGCCCCTCCAGGCGCTTAATTAATCTCAGGGTTGAGAAACTGTTTATCTTTAAGATGCGTTGTGAACGTGTGCGTTTGCTACCCCTGCGTCTCCCACAGAGTGCCCCCACTTTTAAGCGTCTGTGGCTGAGAGGAGCTAAAAGAGAGGAATGTGCTGCTCCTCTTGTAGTGTAGCTTGAAGGTTGGCCTGAGGAACACTGCTCTGGTTATTTAAAAAAAAAAAAGCCTAGTAACAGTAGACTGCAAAATGTATTTCCATAAGAAGAATGCCTGTTTAAACAATGCATCTTTACAGAACTTGCAGTTTATTGAGATGTTGATTATTTTTTTCCCCCTATTAGAATATCATATGATACTAGTTGTAAGTACTTTCTGCTATTTCAGTAGTTTATTAACAGCACGTCATGGTAAACCATAGGTTTTCAGCTGCCTTTAGGATAACGGCAAGCTCTGTAAAAGGCAGTTAGAACACCTTTCTTTGACCAGACTCTGCAATTGGAGTACACGCTTTGTTCAGGTCCCTACAGACTATTGCTTGTTATACATTAAGCGTTAAAGATCTGGAAGTGGTGTTTTTTGCCTGTTGTTGAAAGCTCTCTCATGCATTATTTACGAAACAGCAGGTGAAGACTTTCAACCTTTTTATAATAATTGATAGTGGTTAGAATAGAAGGTTACAAACAGTTCCTGAGCACCAGTAAATGCCAGCATGGGAGGTGTATCTTCAGGATGTGTTATTCATAGAAAATTTGAAATATATATGCTTTATTGGGCCTCACTCAGTCTACACGGAGGGGTAGAGGGGAAACAGATGATAAAGCTGTATGTTAATAGCATTGCATGGAGTTTGCCTGCTTGAGTTTTACAGTACTCATTCAAACTACATGAACTGCAGCTCTTTCAGTGTGAGATAATAAGATTACAGATACCTTCTGTGTGTTTTACAACTTGCTCAGTATCACTGCTGTGCTTCCTTAAAATCCATGATCTTTATGCACAGTTTCTCTTTCGCCTGGAGATTTTAAGTAGCTTTAACATTAGGCACAATTAGAATTAACTCATGTTAATCACCTGAATCCCTTATGGTCAAGAGGAGCAGTGCTGCCATGGGAGTCGCTTGAGCTCGCGGGTGACTGTACAGACCTCATGATGAAAAGCACCTCTTGATGCCCAATTTGCAGCACTAGTCGGCATGTGAGCTGCTGCATCCCTGCTCTCGGCATTTCCTTTGCTTCTGCCAGGTTTTTTCTCCAAACGGCCAGAGCTCTCCTCGTATTTGGGCACAGTTGATAAATGTTTGGAGTTGAGACTTCAAAAAATCTAGCTAGTAAGTTGTATTGGTTTAGCAAGGCTAAGTACAACGTAACTTTGGCAATATTAGCTGTTTGTAGACAGATAAGGGATTGAGTGGTTATGAGGTTGTAGGTAGTTTGATTTTTAGTATCAATGGTATGGAAAAAAGACAAACATTGGAGGAGACTGAGGGAAAGAAAACTTTATACTCATGAACTGTTAATTCGGTTGGATAGAGCTAAAGTAGCTACATATCGATGCCTCATTTTAAAATTGTGTAAGAGATTTCCTTTCATTAATCCTTTATTCTGTAGACAGATGGGAAACAGTAGCTGCTTTTTTCCAAGGGCAATTTCATGCAACTGGCAGTACATTGAAAGTTAAGGGGTGTTTTAGTATTGAAATATGCAGTCAAAACAGAAACTTTACTGGTTGATGAGTTCAAGGATGAGACCAAGAACTGGGAAATCGAAAAGTGCTATACCTGGCTGAATAGATTATAAAGTTGCTGTGACCTTCTTGTCTCTCATGGTACATGAATATCCTCACACAGCGCAGGTTTTATTTTTCCAATCATTGCCTAACAACATTGCTGTTAATGAACAATCCGTTTGCATTGTTGGTAAACTGCTCGAAAAGTTAAATATTCCACTTCTAACAAAATGTGTGTTCCTTGTTCCTGTGGTGAGAATCCAGTCTTGCTGGACTGTTGTTCTCCACAGTGAATGCGGTTTCTGGCATCGTGCTTTAAGGCAGCACAAGTCTGATCAGGTCATTCTTCAATCCCTGCTTGATGAAATCGAAAGAGGGAGTTTTAAAGCATTTCTTACGATACCAGTGGTTCTCTGATTTGGTTGTTTATCTGGTCTTTTCTCTGACTCCTTTTGAAGGACTTAATTTCATTTTGTGAGCTATGGACCACAGTATTACGGACCCAGTGTTCCTGCTTGGCTGTGCTAATACCAAATGCAGGGTAACAGAACCCTGCTGGCACCTTCATTATCCCCTTGGTTTGCACAATGACAGACTGCGTCAGCCCTTGCAGGCAATCTCCTCTCTCCTGCAGTGATTGCAGGCAGATGCTGGAGGCAAAATGGCCATGGCATGATGAGCCTATGTGATATTTGCTCTGAGTACGTTCAAAGTCTGCAACTGTTTTCATATCGAAAGGAAAGAGGTTCCTAAGGGGCTCTGCAGCATCTTGGTGGTGGCCAGACCCTCCCTGGTCAGGACACTCTGCACTTCCAAAATGTTTCCAGACCTGGACTTGTGTGTTTACATGTGGCTGATACAGTGATTTCCTCCTGGTTGCGTTTTGAGACCTCTTGGCTAACTAGCTCTTAATCCATTTAACTCTCACCAAGTTTATTTTCTTAGTTTTGTGATCAGCTTAAGAGGTATGAGGCCGTGGAAATTTAAACTTCATATGTTGCTCTTCCTTTGTTGTCCAGGCTTGTAAATTACTTATAACCACACTTGTGCTATTTTTTTAATGTTTTCTGTAAGCCCATGTTAACAGGCATAATTGTATTACAGTCCTGTAGCATAGACTGAGTCTCATATATGTGCTTGCATTGTTTTTCCTGGGATAAACATTCAACTGGTGTGTGTATTTACTGGCTTTAAAGAATGGCACAATGTATGCTTTCCCTGTGTGTCAGGATTGACAAGTGATGTGAGCACGCGGGTAGCTCCTCTGAAACAGAATCCCAGCATGGCAGGGGTTGGCAGGGCCCTATGGAGATCCCCCAGCCCACCCCCCCGCTAAAGCAGGTGCCCCCAGTGCAGGGGGCACAGGGACGCGTCCAGGCGGGGTTGAATTTCTCCAGAGAAGGAGACTCCACAGCCTCCCTGGGCAGCCTGGGCCAGGGCTTGGGCACCCTCACGGCAAAGAAGTTCTCCCTCACATTCAGGGGGAACTGCCCGTGCTCCAGTTTGTGCCCCTTGCCCCTTGTCCTGTCACTGGGCACCGCTGAAAAGAGCCTGGCCCCATCCTCTGGACACCCGCCTTTTAGATATTTATCAGCATTGATCAGCTCTCCTCTCAAGCTTTCTCTTCTCCAGGCTTGAACAGCCCCAGGGCTCTCAGCCTCTCCTCACAGCAGAGAGGTGCTCTACTCCCCTCATCATCCTCATAGCCCTCTGTTGGACTCTCTCCAGTTGTTCCCCATCTCTCCTGAACTGGGGAGCCCAGCACTGGACCCAGCCCTGCAGATGTGCCCTCCCCAGGGCAGAGTAGAGGGGCAGGATCCCCTCCCCTGACGTGCTGCCCACACTCACCTCAATGCACCCATTAACGCCTCCACATCCACATGCTGGGACCAGAGGCACAAAAATGTCAACACTTGTTTGACATTATCCTCTGTTACAATGTAAATAATAAGTGTTTCATCAGCATCTTGTGACTAAATCACCTTTTTCAGCTAAAAAACGGATGTATATTTAATAAGTGCTTCTGACTTTTCTGTCCAGTGGACAGAGGTGTTAAGCAACACCAGGGTTCAGATTTTTTTGCTTTCTATAAAAACATAACAAAGCAAGGTCTTAAAGCTGCTGACAAGGGCTTAACGTGGTTAGTCACAGATTACTCCTGGGGTCTCTTTTTTTCTCCTGTCGGTATTGTGAAGCGTTCCCTCTGTCTCACATTAGTTTCTTCATTTCCATTAGCGTTCAATGGCTTCCATTTGCTGGGGTATTTTTCTTTGCCTGCTTTACCTGATCAGGTTGGGTTTGGTTTTTTTAGCTGATTGCTGCCTTGAGGCTATTGAGCTAAAGGGTTACATGGCTCTGTGTAACCTCTTAAAATTAAGTGGTAAATGCGTCTTACTGTTTTGATGACAGGTATCTTATTCCGCTGCTGATTACAGGTGCCCAAGGGAAGACTACTCTTGCTTTGCTACCAGAAGTTGTTAAAGGCTTCCTGATGTCATGCTTTGGCACAAGTTCGAGAGTCAAAGTTAACTTAGATCAAATGTGCTTTAGCTCACCAGCAAAAGCATGGTGGTACGTTGAAGCCCATATGTTGCCAAAAAGGGAGAGGTTTCTTCAAATTTCCAATCTCTCCCTCTCCGGGCAATAGCCGAGTTGTGTGATCCATGGCTTCTGCCAGAGCAGATACTTCCCCACATTACTACATTTCTGTTTATAAAGTGAAGTAAATTTTAAGGTTACAGTCATATAGAGAGATGTTTGGCATTCCGATTTTGTGGCAGTCACTGTAAACCATCTTATAGCTACCTGTCATTATAAGTAACTTAATTTTGCCCTTACAAGACCTTTTTGTGAAAGTGATTGTGACTAAGATAGGAAAACCTTAGCAGCAGCTTGACAAATGGTTTTGAGAGTTGTGCTGTCCTTTCAAGTGACGTAAAAACAGAAGCATGACACCAAAAGGGATGCAAAGCCAAAGAAAACAAAGACAGCTAACCAAGCATGACAGCCCTGTCCTCTTTCTGGTCACCCCTTGTCAGTGAAAGATGCAGCTGAGTTAGAAATGACTAATGGATATTGTTAGAAGTGTGGGGAAAAAATCAATAGCAACATATATTAAAAAATCTTCAGAGTCTTGAAGCGCAGAGAGAAGGTGACATGCCAAAGGTATGGGAAAGATAAACAAATAGATGTAGTGTGCCGTGGACATCACCGTCCATGTGAATGAGGTCTTCACTGTCTGCAGAAGCAGCCTAGGACAGCCTGCTCTGGTACGGATCTCCTGATCATTGCTGCCCTAATAAATCAAAGTTTGCATCTCCCCTCACTTTAAGCTGCAGATGTAACTCGGAGGAAGGGTTAGTTAAGGCTGCCTGGTCAGTAGGATGAACACATAGCTGTGACTGTCATTGTTTCCCCATGGTGAGGTCTTGCTTCGTCTCACTGATCGACACAAACTACGAATTGTGACTAGTTGTCTATGGAGGTGTTACAGCTGATGGGAAGGAGAGGGAACCGCAGAACCACAGCGTCTGATGCCAGGGGCTGCCTGCCAGGGTGTCCTGGCTCCAGGAGCGGGCAAACCTGGTTCTGCCCAGAGGAAGCATGCAGAGCAGTCCATCGCTGTGGGAGGGATAGAGCTGCAAACAGTGTCGCAGATGAAGGGCCACTGAAGAGTATAAAATGGCAAAATGTTTAAGTTTTCTTCTGTTTCCTGACAGTTTCCACTGTTTTATTTGACCCCTGTTAAATGCTGGACTGCTGCTTTCATAGAATCTGATCACCTTGGTATTCCAAGGTCTGATGCCTGAGTGGGAATGACTTGCTTGGAGACCAGCATATATGTATTAAGATAGAGTTCCCCACCCCAGTATGCGTGTATCTGTATGTGTGTGTGCTGACTATATACCCTGCAGAAGACTCTTCTCCCTTCTCTTTTTTTTTTTGTTTTGGAAGCGACATTTCTCATTGTTACTGCGTCAGCCAGAGGGACAGAGATGGAGGTTTCTTTCGAAGGTGGTGGTAGATTTTCATCTTGCCAAGGAGAGTAGTCTTCCAAAAAGTGCCTCATCTTCTAGAGCTATAATGTCTTTGTGATCCTGATGTTAACAAGCCTCTTTAGAAGTCTTCTATACAGTTTATTTCCAGTGTAGGTAGATTTCCAGCTGTGCTAAAACCTCTTGTAAAAACAGCGGAGTGAACCCTGATGATTGCTGGAGCACAGTTCTGTTGGAGCTCGCCTGATTCTGGTAGCGGCATGGGGCAGTTCTCCTTTCCACGCATTGGCAGTGTAAATGTTGACTCATCCCTGAAGCTGGGTGACTTTCTCAAAGCCTCAAAAGGTCCTTGCCACTGCTTTGAGCGGGTGACGTACTCATCCTCCCACTGTGTAGTATGCCATGCTGTGCTGAAGGAGATGAGGTCTGAGGGCGCATCTTCTGTGGGTGTTTGAAGGGGAACTCCCCAGTCGTTAGGGAAGGGACAAGCGCACTTGGCGTTTGGATGTACAACATGGACTGAATTGTACTGGTTAATGACAAGAAACTGGTCCATCTCTTGTGATGTTCATTTGATTAACTTCCAGCTGGAGAGAAGGAAAACCTCCTAATTTGGGTTAGCAAAGTCTCTGTTAGCCACTCTTGCTCGCTGGCCAAATGAGCAACAACTGTGAATAGCCAGAATAGAAAGCAAGAGCACTTTGTAAGCAGTGTGTGTGGTACTGATGCTGGCAAAGAAAAATGTGTGTAGCACAATTAATGTTAAATTAAAACAATAATAAAGGGGGAAACAAACCAGAAAAAGTACTCAGACTGAAACGAGAAAGATGTGAATGCAGAATAGGTCATTGTCCAATTTAAATGAAGAGCTGTATTTTTGAAATGCAAAGTTGACAGGCCATTAGGATGGAGATGTAGCAAGGTGTTAGCACACCAGTATTTAAATTCCTGCTGTGCTAAGTGGAACTCTTTGCCCTGTTTGGAAAAACTCCTCTTCCTGTTTGATTTGTGTGCACTTGAAGGCCAAGAGACCTTTGGTATTATCTCATGCTTGCAAGGATAAAGTTAATTTCCAGCTGTTCATAATATAATTCACTTTTTCTGTATTAATCTATATCAATCAAATTTGCTAACTTCCTTTATGAGAAATATTTATGCCTACTTACAACACATCCAGTTAAAATTGATTGCATCTTAATTGGATCCAGTATGAATTTTTTTTCCTGGTAGGAGCATAGGAGTGTTAAAAGGAGAGAAGATTGAGAATGTTCTCTGCAGAAGTGTTTAAATATCATTTGAAGTTTTGGTTGTGAGAATAATAACTTCAGAGTTGCTGTCTGTACTGCTTAGGGCAGTGACAAAACTTCTTCCATAAGTGCTAGTACTTAGCCAGCAGTATTATAGAATTGCAAGGTGAAAGGGCATCCGGAGCTCAGTCCTCATGCGGTGTGGAAGAATGCCTGCCTTTTAATGTTGTTCTAAAAGCTGGCTCCGTTTAATGATTAGTTTTTGATTTACAAGCTTCTTTGCTAACCCCCTGTTGTTAGAGAAAATGGAGTGGGCTGGCAGTGGCACAGAGGATTTAGGTTCAAGACTGAGAGCGCTACCCTTGTGTGACCTACCCATCATTACCGGCAGAGTGAGAACTAGGAATTATTTTCTTTGAAGACATGACATATCATCCAGGATTTGTCTGGTAAATATTCTCCCAGGAAATTGAGAAGAGTGTTATTATCGTTGGGTGCAGAGTGTGCCAGTATGAGCCATTACGTGCACGATCTTCAAAACTGCTGTCAAAATGAACTCAAAAAATCAACGAAGAGGCTGCTATGGAAAGAGCCACGTTGCCAAAGTATATTTGGTGATAAGACTTAGACTTTTTGGCATAGCAAAAGATAGCGGAATTAGAAAAGAAAAGCTATGTGTAATACTCTTTTGTGCACCCTGTCTGAGCTCCTTGATCCAAGTACTACCCTAATAAAAGGAGACGAGGTGCCTGAAATAACAGGAACGGCTGCAGGCTTCGCAACTCTCTGCCATTGCTCTACTGGAAAATGTCTGAAAAAGAGGTGATGAAATTGAGCAGGCTGCTGGTAGTCGTGCAGTTCAGATACTTTAAGTTGCTTGGAGCGTAGACGCGTGGCTAAAACTGCCTGCCTTTCTTAGCCACGCAAAACTGCTACGTACGTTTATTGGCCAGTGTGTGTTACATGGTGAGTTGATACTGTATAAAGACTAAACATGGTATGCTTTCATTTAAATCTATTTTCATAAATAAAACAAAGGAAGCCAATGGCCTGCTTAGCAGTGCCTCTGGGTTTTCATGCAGTTTCATGGCTCCTTTTGATAGTCAGTGTTTAAGATAAATTTCATTTAAGCCAAAATGCCATTTAAAGGTAGAAGTCTGTAGGGAACTTGAGGAATGAATGGTTTTGACAAATACGCAGTTTGAGGGAATTCATCTTCTGTGGAGGAAGTCATTGAAATTCAGCTTCTCTTATACAGGGATAGAGTAGAATTTTATTAACTTCAGGTAGAAAACAATGAAGAAGTGCCTTGGGAAGTAAGGTTTTATTCCAGTTAGACCAGCTGAGCAACCAGACCAAGACTAAATATGCAGATTTTTATACTAATGCTTGAAGTCCTAAAAACTATAGCAGCATACTGACATCTGAAATTACTGTTCTAAGGCATGCATCATAAACTTGCTGGAAGGTGGAGATGTGATGGGATTCTGAGGCAAGAGCAAATGAGATGGGAGTGACAAGGGGGTGGTTTCCAGTGAAGCTCTAAAGAAAAGCACAGAAGAACAGAATTACAAAAGGAAAAGAAGGCAACAAATACACTAGCATTTCCGTAGGCTGCAGTGACGTGCTTGAAAAGGAAAAGTTGAATTTCATTTGTGTCCTACCTGCCAGCTGGGTGACTTGAGAGGCTGAGAAGACGCTTCAGGCTGCGGCTAGCCCATGTAGCGCTGGTAAATGGCAATGCAGTGCAACACGGCGTGTGAAGCTGTTGGTGCTGTGAGAGCCCGAGTCCTGCAGCAGGGAGATAGAGAAGACATCCCAGTGGCCTCCTGAGCAAGGCACAGTGCCTGATTCATAATTGTCAATATGCCACGTTTTAATAATGACTAATGAACTCTTTAATGGTATCCTTATAGAAGCAAATAGTTATTTAGGTCTGTAAGGCACTAAATGTCAGGAAAAGCTCCAACTGTTTTTCCTAGCAGGAAAACTAGGAGGTATTGTATGCAATTATTAGGTTGCATTGATTATGCAAGGAAAACATTTCTGTAGCACCTCATCAAACGGTGACACTCGCTGATCTGAAGTGTTTGAAATGTGAACGAGCTTAAAAAAGGAATCTGGAGTCATGGAAAAATGTGTGTCCAAGCTGGTTTTAAAATCCCTATACTATGATGGCCCAGCTACACTTACTGACTCTGGATTCTTCAAAATTGATGTTTGTAGGAGCCTTGAAAGTACAGCAAAGAATTTTCCTCTGGACCTAGTTAATAGGTAGGCTATTCTACTAAATATTCACTGCTAATTGCTGTTGGGACAGATATGTTTGTCCTGATTGTGCAAAGGAGCCTCAGGAGCTGGTGGGGGTACATGTCCCCAACCTGCCCTGGGCCGTCTGCAGGACCTTGCTGTATAGAGGGGAAGCTCTGAGGTAAGTAGAAGGTGACTGCTCAGTTAGATCTGTTGAACGGACCAACAAAAAAAAAAAAAAATCTACAGTCTCCTTAGAAAGAGTAGGAGAAGGAAGAAAGCAGTAAGAAATAGAGGGCAAACTCTACTCAGCTAGAAAAAATTCTAAAAAAAAAGTTTGTTTGACACTGCTGAGATGGATTTTTTTAATGTTTTCAAGATGGAACATAAATGCCCACTCTCAGAGGTTCAAAATGTACTAAAGTAAATCCGTAAGTAGGAACAGTTGTGCTGCATCAAAGATTATATGGTAAACATCTGCAGGAAATGAGTCATGGGTATGTCACAGAAAGTTTCTAGCAATAACAAGGTAAAGCCAAATAATCATAGCTGCCATAGCCAGGACTCAGGATTACTCCAAGATAAATGTATAAATCTAGCGTAACTGTGCCGCAGAACCACCTGCCTAGTTGCTTCTTTATGCTGTGGTAAAAATCACACCTCTGATAAACTTCCTTTTTCCCTTCTACTTATGATGAAAATGAACTGTTTGTTAAATAAAAACAATCGCCCTTCTATATTAATGGAAAAAGTTGTTGACTGCCACAGCTGGACGCTTAATTTTAAGCTCTGAATGGACAATGAACAAATGGCTGTTAATTGCTTGTTTAAAGTATAAAGTATGTAAGTATATACAGTATCTTTTAGCTTCACAAAGAGCGTGTAATTGAAATGATTATCTTAACTGGTCTGGTGAAATAATGTAATTTATGTGAAGTTTTCATATTCTTTACTGTACAGGAGTTTTACAACAGATAAAGTAACTGCATTTATCGGGCATTGGTGCATTCATTAATGGGACAGAAAAGGTGCTCTGTACACTTTACAGCTTCTTATTTCCAGGCATTTACATGCAGTAAACTCTGGCCATGTTGTTCTAGTACTATACAAGTCCTGAAGTAATTTGTATCAGTAGACATGTTTCCTTTTACAAGATGAGTACCCGTGCACTTGAACAAAAATAAGATTGTAGAAATAGTGCATTGCTTCATAGCTGTGTCACGTTGCACCGAAGAGGAGGGAGAGGTGACTCAGGTTTGCGGTTCCTCTCAGGGCAGATTCAGGTAAAACAATTGTTCAAGGTCCTAACATAAATTTTAATGAGAAAAATGCAATTGTCCTATGGAGTTTGGCATCCCGTAATGTACAGCCTTATAGAAGGTTAAAGGAAGCCTTGCTGTTATTCACCAAATGTGGGGTTTGAGCCTTGCGTTATTTGCTAGAGAAAAAAAGGAATAAAAAGGGAAAGAGAGAGAAAAGAAGGGGGGTGAGGGGGAGGTAAAAGAAAGAGATCACCAGTGCAGGTTCCAGCACTGGTCCGGCTGAGGGGGTGATGTCTGGTCTGTTAGAGCACTCATCCAGAAGTTGTTTTCCCCAACCTGATGCTATCCTCTGTCCCCTTTTATACTCACCCCTCAACATGGGCCACCTGCTTAGGTTTCATCCTTGGGTGGCACTCAGCATTCTTCTGTTGTTGGCTGATTAGTCATCGTGGCATGAATTGAGTCATTGGTCGCAATCTTCTGCTGAAGTGTGGGCAAGCAATCGTTTTTTGGCACCTTCTGAGGCAGGGTGTTCCCTCTTATCAGTCTTTAGCTCCTCTTGTCAAGCAAAGTTTGTCACTTGTGAATGTCTGAGACATTCTTTGATGAAGTTTAGGGGAGTCTCCGCTCCTCCCACTGCTTTTACCAGGTTCTGAGTTCCCTGCTGAGCAAACAACTCTTTTGTTCGGAGGTACTTATGAGTCGGCAGAAGACTGAGTTTGTTTAGCTTTCTGCTTCGTCTCCTACAAGCTGTAAGTGTGGCATTCTTCACTCCTTACTAAGGACNTCAGGTAAAACAATTGTTCAAGGTCCTAACATAAATTTTAATGAGAAAAATGCAATTGTCCTATGGAGTTTGGCATCCCGTAATGTACAGCCTTATAGAAGGTTAAAGGAAGCCTTGCTGTTATTCACCAAATGTGGGGTTTGAGCCTTGCGTTATTTGCTAGAGAAAAAAAGGAATAAAAAGGGAAAGAGAGAGAAAAGAAGGGGGGTGAGGGGGAGGTAAAAGAAAGAGATCACCAGTGCAGGTTCCAGCACTGGTCCGGCTGAGGGGGTGATGTCTGGTCTGTTAGAGCACTCATCCAGAAGTTGTTTTCCCCAACCTGATGCTATCCTCTGTCCCCTTTTATACTCACCCCTCAACATGGGCCACCTGCTTAGGTTTCATCCTTGGGTGGCACTCAGCATTCTTCTGTTGTTGGCTGATTAGTCATCGTGGCATGAATTGAGTCATTGGTCGCAATCTTCTGCTGAAGTGTGGGCAAGCAATCGTTTTTTGGCACCTTCTGAGGCAGGGTGTTCCCTCTTATCAGTCTTTAGCTCCTCTTGTCAAGCAAAGTTTGTCACTTGTGAATGTCTGAGACATTCTTTGATGAAGTTTAGGGGAGTCTCCGCTCCTCCCACTGCTTTTACCAGGTTCTGAGTTCCCTGCTGAGCAAACAACTCTTTTGTTCGGAGGTACTTATGAGTCGGCAGAAGACTGAGTTTGTTTAGCTTTCTGCTTCGTCTCCTACAAGCTGTAAGTGTGGCATTCTTCACTCCTTACTAAGGACCCGTTTAATGTGACCAAATTGATCTGTAGCACAGTATTATCAAGTTTAACCTTTGATTCATAATAAATACCCTGAAGGTGTCTAAGGAAAGTCTGACTCCTCTGAGATAGCTTGATTAAAAAAATCTGATGTGGATGGGTTGGAACTTGGGTCTGCAAGGAGAGGCAATAGGCCTGCCTGGCCCCGGCCCCCGTGCTCTGTGCCCACAGACAAATGTGCAAAGGGTTTAACTCGCCATTGACATGGCCTGGCAGGCAGTGGCATGTGCCAACTGATGGCCCGTACAAAAAGGGTTATCGCCTTGCAATATGCCTTCTGAATTTGAAACATGTGAGCTGTTCCTTTTTGCTTCTCTGAATATAAAAGGAGCTTGCCCACATTAATTTCCGTAACTTCTCTTTGAGCTAGGTATCTGATGGATGAGAGAAGGATGATGTTGAGCCTTTATGTTTGTGAAGAATGGGTAGGGACAGAGGAAGAAAAATATGTGCAGTGTCTCTGTTTCCATGTTTGGAAAAAAAAAAGTGGTTTTTTTCTTGTTCTGTATCATAAGACAAAGGGGGAAGTTTTAGTACTTTGGGATAGGGAGAGCAGGTTACAGGAAAAAATACGTTTGAAATAGAGTGGTCAGACCTATAGAAGGCAAGATTTTATCTGGACGTTTGTGAAAGCAGTTGACAATGAGCAAGGTATCTGGCAAGCTGGACAGAGAGGCACAAGTGAGGAAGATACTTTCCCCCCGTTTCCCCCCCATAAATGAAAAAGTCTCAATTAGGGTAGAAGAGCAGCTGGCTGGTATATTGCTTATCTATGAACTTCAGACCACAGCTGCTGTGGTCTATAATATTGACTTGAAAAGCCGTGGTATGTCTCAGTTGTGTGCAGGTAATTCCCATAGCAAGATTGCTTCCTTCTCTGTAACTACATGGATAACTACATCTGCATGTCAGCCTGCTGCCGCCAAAGGACTTCATGGAAAAAAAGCATCTTTGTGGGTTTGCTATTGCATTTTTGGTTTAACTCAAAGTAACTCAAAAGAAAGCCATATGCAGAGAAAGCAGACTCCATTTGTTCAGTTGCTGGTAGAATTGCTTGCTTTGAGTTGGACTGAGTCTGCACTGAAAAAGCTGCTCTCTGGAATCACATTTTCTTTTTGCTTTCCCTACAACTGAGCATGGAGCCAAATATTTTCCAATTTACCATGGAGCATTTCGGTGAGTACTACAGCGATTGCTGACATGGGAAATTCTGTAACCTGTGGATTGTCTCTATCTGATTTAGCGGCTTCAATTAAACAGGCAAGTTAACTCCCCGGCAAATAAGACAGAAGATTTCAAAATAGGCAGGATAAATTATTCCTGTTGGAGATTATTGTAAGTGTTTTTACCTAAGCAAAAGACCCAGAGCTGTATTAAGCATTTGGGAGAAAAGCTTCCCTGGGGAGTCTGTGGCAGGCAGTAGCAAAGATCTCTTTGCAAGCGCTGCTATCACAGACACAGTGAGATTAAGAGTGACAGGGAGAATTACATGACTTTCCTGTGAATAATACTTTTTTTATATATACGTGGGTAGAATTTGACATCTGTTTTGTCCCAGAAAAATCCCAAAACCACAGCTCCATGGTTTTAAGTCTGCCTATATAGTTGAGCACCAAAACTGTTTATGCTGGTGAATAGGCACCTTTGATGCATGGCAGCATCTGGAAAACACCCCTTGACGGTCAGTAAAACCACCTGATGAGAGTTGGAATTGAGCTATTTCTTGGCTTGAAGAATGACTCGATGTAAGTGCTTTTGGTTGATTTGTGCATCATCTAGGTTAGAATCAGAATCAATTTGCTGTGTGCCTGGGTGGAGGTTAGAAATTCAGACTTATTCCATATAGACTGGAAGTAGCGCTTTGCTTTGTTCTGGACAACAGCAATTGATGCCTTTGGATCTAGGCAAACAGCTGAAAAAGTGTCTCTAACATTTCTCATTTTTCACGTTCTCTTAACGTTTGCTAAAACCACATTGCCACTTGCACCAAGCCCAGTGGAATTCCCCTAGATAGCAGAGTTGGCAGTTCCAACAGGCTTCAGAGCACTACCACCAGCAAATCTCCTTCTTTCCTTTACTGTATCTTGCTTTTAATTCTTTCTAATAAATGGCCCAGGAGTCATTTGAATGGGTCTGCTTCAGTCCTGATTGTATGTGTGCATTTTATATGGCACGTGCCCCCATGAGGTAACATCATATCAGTGATTCTCTTCATCATAATCTCAATTAATATATTTAGGCATACTCCTTCCTTCAGTTTACTCTAACAGAGATCTCAGATAATGCAGTTATCAGTAATAAACTATATGATTACTTCCTCCATATGCCTTTCAGTCAAATCAGGTCACGTAAATTTATTTGCAGAAATGTTGATTATTCTCATCCCATTCCTGAACGTGCTTTTGAGGTCAGTTCTGAGTCAAGCACGTTCTTTCAGTTTTGCAGAGTTGATTGAGAGCTTTTCTGCCAGACTTCTGCCTGTGGGATCAATTTTCTGCCCAAATCCCCCAATGTCCATTAGGTAAATAGCTTTTCATGGCACATTACAAGTACTAGTCAGCTACTAGGATGTTTTCATTCTCCAATATTTATTTGCATTTTCTTGAAGTATTGCATCCAGCGTGCTCAAAAATATGCTTTGGTGCTTTTGGCATTTTTTTTAACATATCCTATTGCACTCTCTTCTGAAAAATCAGTTGACTGTATTGTTCTATATGATGTCTTTATATATGTCTTCCCAAGCTGGAGGCATGATTGCCTCCTGTTACTACTAAAATGTTTGGGAGTCAAGATGTTGATTTATCTTACATGGAATAAAATTTGTTCCTAGCCCCATTTGCAATATGACAGGTATCTGTCACCAGCAATGGGGCTTACGAATGTTTAAACTGAAGCACCTTTTTTTTTTTTTTAGCAGCTACTACTGTTCAGTTGTTCACTTGTGATCTGAACTGGAAATGCTGTCATTAAGCCTTTGTTAAAGGCACACAGCTGAATTGTTTGGGGGGAGTTAATGCTCAGTTTGTGTATTGTGGTTTGGTTTCATTTGCACTTCCATGAAAACAGTTTTCAGCACGAAATTTGCATTAAAAATGCATAGATCTGTAGTTAAGTATGGATTGTGAATAATGTAATTAATCGGAATAGCCAGTGATGTGAGATGACGAGGTGGAGCCAGCAGAGCATTAGCAGCAGATTTGACCAAGAGGTCTGCCTTGTCAGCCATGGTGGGAGCCCATGAAGAGGCCAGGAGCAATTGGGAACCTCCTGCTGGGTACGTGTGAATCCCAGCCAGGGACTTGCATATCTCCTCCTTGCCACTTGCTCAGATCTAGCATGTGTTTAATTCCCGAAATCCCAGTGGTTTGGCCATAACCAGGAATGGTGGAGGCAATAGCTTAAAATCCAGGCAAGAGAGCTCCATAATGTCTCTGTAAGTGAATGTCAAAGAAGGAAGTTCTCAGTACTGGCATTGGGGTGAAGATCAGCAAAGCTAGGAGTGACTCAACCAAATAGTCTTTTTAATTTCAGCATAGAGACAGAAGAGGCAAAACTAATGGCCCTAGAAAATTGTCTGTTCCTATCTCCTTTTGCTAAATACATGTGTGCAGAGGAAGTGGTTTCTTCTCCTAAGCTGTTCTCAAAGCTGCACCCAGGTCCCAATACTGCAGCTGATGCAGCAGTAAATGGGTTGTCCAGCCTGACTGACTCTGTAGGAAAGCAGCACCTTCCTGTCTCCATACTTGCAGGTTGTCCCTGCAGTGCCTGCACTAGAAGCTAAAGCGGAACAGAAACAAACCAGCGTGGCTGCTGGCCATTGAAGACACCTAAAGATGATACCTTGCATGGCAAATAAAGGCCATAGAGAACCATGCACCAAAGAAGAGAAGCTGTAGGGACAGTTGTACCAGTCAGATTTTAGTCTGAGTTTTGGACTGCTGAGTAGAAATACTTTTGTGGTTACAGGAAGATGATTTCAAGATACAGTTTGTATCAAAAGCTAAACGAGAAGGGTCAGAACAAAGTTAACGTGCTGAGTGTGTCTCTGCCCAGTCCCTGAGGTCAGTTCTTAATTTCCCGTGACGGAGTGGGTTTTTCTACAGTCGTATTCATCTGAACAAAATACCAGTTCGTTCTTAAGCCTCTCTATTTTATTGCAAGAACGTACTGCAAATGACAATACTCTTTACAATAAAAAGGGGGAAAAAAAAAGCTAAAGGGGTCGAATGTCCATGAAAAATTACTTCTAACATTGTTTATATGCCTATGTAATCAGCTGTTACTGTGCTTCTCAAATGCCACTGGTTTTCCCTTGGGATGCTCTGACCTCTTCAAGGATAGTCTTAGGCAAACTGAGGGGAAAAAAAAAAAAGATACTATCTTTTATAACAACATGTCAAAATGGAAACTATCACTGAATACTCAATGCTGACTGCTCAGGGGTAGGCAAATTGATTTAGATGACATGGTGATGATGCTGCAGGAAAGAAAAATTGGGGGAAAGGGGCAGTCTTGTAAGAATAAAATTCATAGCCAAGTGTATTGTTATCTTTTCTTCTCAGAGGAAAAAAAAAAGTGCTTTATTTTATAAATTATTTCAGTTCACAGTTATTTATTTTATGTGCTTGAGAGGTAAGAGGGAAAGTAATACAGTTTATTCAGAGATAGTTTAATATACTGTATAACAGTATAGTTTATTGAGAGAAAGGGCTGTGGATTTATGATCCTGTTCCTGTAGTAAATGTCATCAATGCAGTGCTCGATCAGTGTGTCGCTTTGAACCGAGAAAGCAGTCTGGGTGGCCACCAGCTCTTTCCCCAGGGTTTTCTTTGGGCAGATTCCCCAGGCTTCCTGCACTTCCTAGGGCTGAGCCTGGGTAAGTTGCTGTCAGGGTGTCGTGGCCCCAGGCTCTGCTTTGGTCTTCCAGTGCCTTGTAAAAAACTCCCTCTGTGCCCTGAAAGCACAAAAGATGTAATTTGCAAGCAGCTGTAAGAAATTATTCTGATAAGAAAGGACACCAGAGAGGAGTACTTTTTTATGTTGTATTGGATGGATATTCCTAACTTGCTGGCTCCAATATTAAAAAAAATCCCCTAGATTTTAGTTTACATCAAAAATCCAGATTTTAGTTTATATCAGGCATCTCGTTACTCCAAACAGCTCTCTACATTTGTTTCTGGTTAGCAGTTTATGAGGAGGTTAAGCTATAAGTGGGAAATAAAATATGCTGGCCCTCAGTTACCCCTCACCGTTCAGTCCTGTGAATGGCGTCTTGTAGCAATGTAGCTCCTGGTCCTAGTGCTGTTTCCAAATTATGGTTTGAATGAAATTACTCAGAAGGTTTCAGGATGATCAAATCTAAACAGCTTATAAAGATTGTTTTATATTACTGCTGAATTGTCTGTCTCAGTGTGTTGTTAACTACGTGAAATAGCTTTAACTTCTTAAACACAAAACCCCCAAAACCCACCAGGTACCTGAGTTCTCATCCTTTGAATGTAGGAAGATGCATCTGGAGTGACGCCTTTGACCCCAGCGCAACATGTTTTCATTAAGTGTTTGCTGTAACATCTGATCTGTTATTTCTGGCTTTGCATAAGAAACAGACCGCTGTAGTGGTTGAAGGCCTTGGTAATGGTATCTTGTAAGAAAACGTAGTAACAAAAAATCCTTGTGGTGTTCTGCGACTTGTTTCAACAAGCAAGTACCAGAGACACTTTAAAGGAGGTGAAGAAAGAAGGGATCTTTCTGCCAACACTGTTACATGTTTTAGGTAGTAAGCTGTATGGGTTTTTTCCTGTAAGTTCATAAGGTTCAGAGTCAAAACGGACCTTAAAAATATCCCTTCTGACCTCCATATTGTAGGCTATTAAATTAACACTTACTTTTGTATTGCAGGGGTAATATTATAGTACAGTAATAAGTATATAATCAGGGGAAAAAAAACACTTGAAGGGATAATATCTATTTATTAGATTACATTTAATGTCATTACAGTTATTACATTCTGCTAACATTTGGTAAACCTTAGTGATTAATTTTGAAGTTTACTTGCCTTTTGTCTTTTTTGGTTCCTTAATGATATGTTCTTAGCATTTGGGCATGGTTTTCCTGTGGTTCTCTAACTCTGCCTTTCGTAACTGCTACTTCCACCTACTGGCAATACTCATACGGAGGGAGCAGATAAGTTCTTGTTCTTCTTTCCCATAGTCAGATCTGATTCAGATCTTTCCGTGCATTTTTGTGTAGCATTACTTACCTGCTATTTTTTTTTTCCCCTCACTAAATCCTTTCCCATTTATCAGTTTCTTAACAAGCGGACATGAAAACTACAGTCACTCTTGCAGTTTGAGGCTGACCAGAGCTGTGCACAGAGTTAAACTGACTGCCTGTTTCTTATGTCTTATCTTGGTCAAGTGTTTAAGGATAGCACGGTTTTGATGTACTGTTTGAGAGGGCAAGCGGAGTAGCTTCTCCACAAAGATTTGTGAATATTTTTTCAAAAGCAATGCGATCCAAGGAACATCTCACTTTGTAACTATGGAGAGCATCTGCTGTTTTTTAGATACTTTCCATTTGTATCAAGCAGCCTTTGAATGCTTTGGGTCTGCTTCCAGTGAAAAAACTGCAAGCTTAAGATTTGGAGTAAGTAAGGATTCCACACATTAGTTCATTGCTGCTTAGAGAATTTATTCTTTAAAAACACCTCTTGAATTTATTATCGGTTCTTCACCACGTGTGAGAAAGCAATAAAAATGTGTTATTGAATATGTGTGTGGCTTACTAGGCTGGATATTTAATAGGTTCAGATGTTTTACATTTGTAGATGAGCAGAGGTATATTTTTAGATACGAAGTATTTTCTTGTAAAGGAAATGGATTTAATATCATGTGAGCTGTTTTCTTTGCAAAAGCATATTAATAATTTTGTCTTAAATGTTGTTACAGTGTCGAAGAGAATTCAAAGTAATACCAGAAAATCTTGAGTGAACTTAGTCTACCTTCTTGTTTATAACTTTTGCTTGAGTTAGGCCTGAACAACTGGAAGGAATTTATTTTTCTTGGCCTCTTTAACCAGACACAACCGAGTCCACATTATTGCTCCACATCGGGAGCAGAACAGAAACCGAGTACTGATCGGACAATGACACTTGTGCCACGATGAAAAGGTAGGAAATGGTGATTAACAGGGCAGGGCTGCCCAAACCAAAATTCAACTGTTAGCAGACTTTAATGTTTCTTGACTTGCTCTCTCTATGTCTTTGAGCTAGAAATTCAAAATGCCAGTAAAAGCAACTTTGTCAATGTCACGCATAAAGTATCAGCAATTACGGAAGGATTTGACTAGAAAACTTTACAATGAAGCGCGGGGTAAGCTATGCAGGCAAGCAGGGGACTGGCTCTGCCGTGCTGTTTGCAGCTCCTTGTGCGGCGCAGCTATGCTTCTGTCTTAGAGGAAGTAATTGGTTTTGGAGCAGTTTCCACACTAGTTAGTGAATTGCTGAATTTATTTGGACTATAAAAGCACTGCTCACAGAAGATGTGTGGGACAGCGCTGTCCTGTTCTGTGTCCGCTTACCATCTCTGCTTCTCTCTTGGGTTGGAGTTCTCTATATTAATACAGTCAAGTTTAAACTTCATTTAAAACCTCCAGCTCTACTCCCATGTTGCTTCAAGGTTGGCCTTTGAAAGCTAGAGAAAATGAGGAGAACACAGTGATTCCAGTACATGACTGTCCTGTCTTGGGCTAGGAGAGAACCAATTTTCTTTCAGTAACTTTACTTCTTAGTCAAGTCTCTTCTGAGAATCTGCACTCTCTGATATTAACTGTGTGTTTTCCAGACAGCGGCTGCTTCTGGCAGTGGTAAGGCTTGATGTTTATACTTGGTGCTGGAAGATCATTAGCAATGGTATGCAGAAAGGCTCTTGCTTACAGTTATCCCTGTGGAGACCAAGGTCGATGCTTGCTTCTGCTGACTTTCTTACCTACCGGCAACGAAAGAGCAGAGAAGGGGTGACCCTGCGACCCTGCGGTAGGGAGGAGCGGGTGGGACAGGGGACCCAAACCTGACCAAAGGGAGTATTCCATCCCATATGTGTCACACTTGGTGTAAAGCTGAGGGGTGACGAGGGTCATTCTCTCTTTTTCCCTGGCTGGTCTCCGAGGAGGACTCTGTCCAATTCTTCTGCCCTCGATCCTGATCCGTGCATTCCTGAATCCAGCTCCTGCCTGCTGCTGAGGCCAGTCTGGGACTTTCTCGGGGCATGCCCTGCAGCTTCCGCGTGACGTATTCATCATAGGTGGGGGGAGCTCAATATCGGGTTTGTATGTTTTTGTGTATTTGTATATATTTCATTATTTTTTCCTATTATTATTACACATTATTATTGTAGTTAGATTAAAGCTGTTTTAACTTTTCCAACCCCTAAGTCTCTTTCCCTTTTCTCTTTCCCTACCCCTCTTGGGGAGGGGAGGGAGTTATCTGTCCTCCATTTAATAGCCAGCCCAGCTTTAAACCGTGACAGTGATGCTGGGTATTCACTTTGATCATCAGTGACTGAGTAGTAAGACCTGGAAGAAGTTTAAGTAATGAAGCCAGTTTTAAACTAGTTGCTTACACTTGGAGTGTTACTAGTTTTGAGCCCCTGCAGGCCCATCTGTACTGCTAAGTTAAGCAACGTGAGGGTCTTTTCTGTGGTGCTGAAGCCAACTGGCATGGTCTGACCACATCTGTATGATTGTACTCCCTTGGCCTTCAAAGCCAGTAGAGTACCGACACCTCCCAAGCTGTGCCTGGATGTTGTTTGGGCAACAACTAGCTGGCCAGGGCCAAAAACATCCTGGAGATGGTAGTAACCATTTACTATCACTGGTTATTGGTGTCCAGTGCTCAGGTCTGTGCTATGGCAGTGTTTAATACAGTAAAAAAAAATACTATGTTTATGTGGGAAGTTTGGAAAGTGGGTCAGTTCTTACTGCCTCTCCTCCCTCTTGCTAGTGGCAGAGTGACTTGCCCTTTGGTAATTTGCTTGGCAAGTAAACATTTCTGATGCTCCGTTAGCATGAGATACTTATTTTTATCGTTACTGGATATCAGCCATTTACAAAGCAAGTTGACATCTATTTTGTTTTTTTCTGTGCAAACAAAGAACTTGTATGACAAAATAAAGGAGATTCAAATGATCTGTTGCTAAACTTGACAAGTTTTTTGATTTTAATATCGCTAGGCTCTATGTTTCTATTTTCAATTAGCTTTGAAATCTGCTTCATACTCTGCTGTTTAGTATTTCTGTCAAAAGAAAGGAAGGGATTGCACCATGTGTTCAGGAAAGGCACAAACCAAGAAATACTGCTGAAATACTCATCTGCGCAAATAATTTGCTCCTACAGTGTGTCGCTGGAATTGCTTGGTGTAAAGATAGAAGCATGCTGTGTTTGAGAAGGCATCTGAAAATATCATTAGGTTTCTCAGCTCTTATTTTGTCTTGTGCTATTTTTAAAAAAAAGTCAAAAAATGGAGATACTTAACAGATATTAAAGGCTGCCGAACCAACCTTTATCAGCAAACGCTAAGAATAAACTTCGCAAGATCGTTATTGTTTTGCATCCAGCCTAATTATCATAAGAGCCATAGCAGTTGCCAATTACTGTTAGCATTCTATGAGCTTAGTGGCCTGGGTGGGTGCTTCCGCACTTAGGTTGGTTCTGCTTTCAAGAAGTGTTTGTTCTGTACCCGCTGTCTCTTCTTTTGTAGGTTTTCTGCAAAAAGTCGTAGTAGATGTGTTGCCCGTTTGGCCCAAAGTATTTGGGCCTTTGTAGGAGTGCACGCTGTGTAGGTATCTTATGCTTGCAGACTATTTTCTGGCATGACATCTGTGTTGTTCTGTACGTATTTGCCCTTTGCCATTTTATCTTCTCTTGTCCCCTACCGTAAGAAGGCAATGTGTGAGATGGGCTCCCAGGCTGTGCACTTTGCCTCTGTGGAGGGGACTGACTCTTCATCCCAAATCCCTCATTTCCCACAGCACCCCTAGGACCGCTGTTTGAGATTTTGAGCCATGTTTTACATTTGGTTGAAATGAACCAAAGGGTTTTGAGATTATTGTGGGAGAATGTGAGAGTGGGATGGACATTGATTTCATGTGGCCAATTGCCATTTAAGATCTGGCCAAAACCAAAGTCTGGTGATTTACACAACAGAAAGGGATTCTTTTTTTTTTTTTAATATTTCTCTCCCATTGTATATATTTATTCTATAGGAAACGTGTGTTTGAAGGGAGACCTGGAGAAGGGATGTACAGCAGTAAGGACAGGGAAAATACTGAGTGGGGACGCTAAATAAATTGTTCACTTCCAGCTGTTTGGGCAGAATACTGCTGTGGCTCTATATGTAAATGTGATTACACTCCTTCAGTCTGTCAGAAGTAGTATGAAACTTTTTTACTATTATTTGTATTATTTCTCAGACATATTGTTGACAGCAACAAAATGATGTTCACGTTGAATGATGTTCACAAGTGAAAAGATTTACACGATTTTCCTTGAAATGTGTGCAGTAACTGTATAAATCTGTAGAAATACTTGTTATTCTCGGCTATTAAAATACAGGAAATTTTGCGGTAGGAGGAAAGTAGTGGAGTGCTAGGAACTCTGCATTTGAATAGCTCTGTTGAGACAAGCATGGAGCTGGTTTCCTCTCCCCAGGCCTTTCCACCACTGAGCATTTGTTAGTGTTCTGCAGCTTGTTGGCCTGAGAAGATGTTAAAATCAAGACATCGTCTCAGTGTGAAGTCCTGACATGCGGCAGCCTGCTCCTGTGAGACTTCGGGGCTGTAAAAGTCAACCCAGTATAGACTTAATCTTTTAATGTATGAAAAGTAGACACATGCATATCTTTTCATACAGAAATTTCATTTTCGTTGTCATGCTCAGAACTCCGTCCTCTGGAAGGGATACTCTTTGCCACATTTGCTAAGTGTGGGATGCCAATGTAATTACTTTCTAGTAATACAGTTAAGTTTTATGAGGTTATTTAATATATATATGTCACTCCAGTCAAGCACTTTACAAAGTTTAAAGAGAAGCTAGCTGTTTATCCACTGGTAATAACACATACTGTTAGCCCTTACCTGTGCAGGCTAAAGCAATGCATCATTTCCAGTTTATTAAAAATGCATTTGTATTTCTCTTTTACCCATTAATTTCAACTTTTTTTTTCCACCCTGCACTGACCAAACAAACCAGAGAACTTATTCAGTGCTTTTTTCTTTTCTTTTTTTTTTATTATTATTTTTGGTCCACTTTGGTCAGAGGATTTTACATTTTGCACTGTGGAATGAATGATTAAAATACGCTCGCCAATGCTTGGCACATCCTAACTCTAAAAACTGCTTTTTATTTGAAAATGAAAAATCAGAGGGGTTTTTTTTTAATGCTATAATAGAGCGTTTAATTGGTGTATCCATCTATCTTCTGCCTAGAAGCAGGGATCTTCTAGTATTCAGTTACAGGCATTTCTCCATTGTGCCTCTCGAGGCATAATGAAAAGGCTTCATCTTAAAGAGTTTTTTTTTAACATTCTTTGTTCTTCTAAATTAGGCAGATATGACTCAAGTGAAACAGAAGCAGCTGGGGAGGAGATCAGGAGGTGTATAAACCACTTGTGTACAGGTCTAAGTAAATAATCCAAAATCACTAACTTTAGTTTTCCTGCATTTCCACTGGATCTGCTCTCTGGGCTTTTTCTTTCTATGCTTTGTTTTAGAATGTTTGCAGAGCAAAGCTGGCAAGCTGGCAAGTTAATTTATTTTAAGAAGTTAGCCCTCCCCATGTGATGATTATCGTCCCTAAGCTGCAAGGCAGGAACCAGTGCTTTCCAATGCATGAGCTAATGCACCATTTGTTTTTTAATGCTCCTGTTTTGTTTTTTAACTGTACTAAGTTGAGTACTTTTGATCGTGAGCTTGTTTTAGCTGCTTTTTTGGCCTCTCCTTGAAGGAGCTTTGCCTCAGCTGCCGTGGTGCAGCCTCTTATGGGTTAATGACAAATTAACCCCCCCGGCTTGTAAATTTTGTTTGGAGAAGCAATGGGAAGTGTTCCTGATTGTTGAAGCTTTCTGTCTGGAATTGTTAAAATAGCTTTTTGGTAGTTTTACACTCCTGTTGCTTCTTTTTAAATAAGGCTAAAACACATAATTTTGTAATGGGCTTTTAGAAGCACTGTGTCTCTCAAGGAGACGTGTCAGTTACTTCTAAAAACTTTGTCTTTTAGGAAGTTGCGTTTATTCACCATCACAGGGCTCAGTTCCCTTCCCACCCAAAGACACTGGTTGCTCCTCTGGTTAATGCAGGACAAAACTGCGTGCAAAACTGCCAATAAAGTTTCTTTTATGCATATTAAATGCCTGGGGTTTGCAAAAGGGACCGTTCTGGGAAGTTACCAGATGAGATAGCCTAGAAACTCTACTCCACCATTACTTTAGACATAAACGAAAACGTATGTGAAGAAAAGCATTAAGGAAATGTTGGAAGTTTTGAAGAATTGTGAACCATCAGTGTTTGGGAGTGAGTACTGATGCTCTTTGCTCTTCTGTTGCCTCTTAATTCACTTCCATGGAAAGAGCAGCTTGCATGGTCCTGGTGGCTACAAGCGTGCTACAAGCTTCTCCTGGAAACTAGGTGTATTTGAGTGGGGTTTGGCCTCATAAGCTTGTGTTTGAATAAATGAAAACTTATGTAAAGAAGCTGAAAGGACTGTCAGAGCTATGTTAAAGGAATTCTCTCCAGGGAACCTTGTAGTCATAGAAATACAGGGTTAAATTATATACTTGGTCCCTCTGTAGCTTTCCCGGTGTTTTGAACTACTGCGAAGAAGCAGTTAAAATCCACCCTTCCTCTGAGCACATACTGGCTATAGTAATCTAGAGGTTGATATAGAATTAAAACAAAAATTATGCTCTATAAGTTTTGATGGCAAAAGTCTGAATCATATTATGCTTATTTTTATTCAAAAAATAAATCAGCATTCTGAAAGTCTGACTTTTAACTTCCATCATACACATTTTAAGCTACTGTTGAGACTTGAGTAACACCGTGACCTTGAGCAGTTTTTTGTTAAATAGTCCGAGTTAAGTTGAGTGAAGTCGACTGCTTCAGCTGTCTTATCATCTGAATCCCTTAGGAGAGCACACACCTTGGACAAGAATTGTTAAAAAAATGTATGGAAAAAAAATATTATCAGGTGTGACTCTTTCTTTTCTGTGCTGGAAAAAATGCCAGATGTTGCATGGCGTTCACACAGTGTGACTGCTTGTCATCCGGGTGGAACGTATAGATCTGCTGTGCTGGAGACGGCAATTGCGTGACTGACACATCCTCAGTATGGGCCGGCTGTAGCGGAGGGATGAGGTGATAATTTTGTTGATAGGGTTCACAGCAGCGTCCTGGTGCCTAAGAAATGCTGAGACATGGGAATCGTGTTCTTGGTCTCCTGGTAGAAGGATTTTGTATGGTAACAGGGGCAGACTTTTCTTCTGGCTTTAGTTCTGGACTTGGCTTATGGAATTGCATCCCAATTCTGTCTGATTTTCATTCCTAGAGAAGCTCTGTTCTCATGGTTGTTCTATAATTCCAGTTTAGACCCTGGAGATTTGCATCTGTGATCCCGAGCAGGCAATGTGGGGAAATGGATAATGCGCTGCTGTTTTGGGGGCTGGCATGTGGGCAAGCTACCATGGAGAGGGGGACAAGGTACCGGTGTGCTCAGAGACGATGGCATTTTCTAAATGTGTAGTTGCTAGATTCCCAATTCTTGTTTTGAACATGTGTGAATTGTGTTTTATCCAGCAGCGTGCACATGGGTAAATGTTCACAGGGTGACAAAAGGCACATCACTGATGTGATTCAACACGTCACTTCATTTCAAATTCCTGCTCTGCAAAAGATGATCTAGAACTATTAAAAGATGCAAAATTCTTTAAAAGGAGCAAGAGGTTAATTTTCAGCTGTTTTTTGTCATGAGTAATGACTCCCTGAAGACAATACCCTTGTTTTAAGTAAGCTGGGATGTTTAAACATTGCGAGGTTCTTGGCAGTATTATAGCAAGCAGCTTGGCTGAGGCTCAAGTCAGGTGGTAGCAATTGTGCATCTATATAATGATTAATATATTTTATTGTTTCAGTGGTTTTTTGGGTTTTTTTTACTTCATTACGTGCTGAGGCTTTTTGTTTTCCTTTTAGGATTTCCTGCAACTGCTTGATGAAACAAATATCTATAAAGTTTTCATTTCCATAGGGCATACAATAGAACAGCAAAAAAATTAGTTGATTACAAATCTAATATTTTATTCTAAATGCAGCTTTTCTTTTTTTTTAAGAGAGCTTTCAGATTACGAGCAAAATCAAATGGCCACGAGCTCTCTAGCAGCCTCTTCCGAATGTTTGTTTTCAGTTCACTTAATGACTTTTTCCTTATGCTGAGACCTATTCAGACAGCCTTTTAGTGAGTGTGATTTTCCTTTGAAGAAAGAGCAGGTCTATCTGAGGAAAAAAAAAAGAAATCAAGCATTATCTGCAATGTAAGTGACGAAGGGCTTGAAAACCCGATCCTGACGTTACACTCTTGTAAGCTGGGTACATTCTTGCTGCCTCCCTCACACCCAAGTCAGCGAAGTTTGAAATAATTGTCTGTCTCTGGGGAATAGTGTGATTGGGGG